>SEYY01001078.1:116530-119030 GCA_009176605.1 Armadillidium nasatum | reverse complement strand
TCAGAGTACCATCCGAATGTGCTTCTATAATCAAAGGCAAAGTTAAGATGGCAACCTCGCTCACCTTTTATTTTTTCAGTAAGCACCTTCTGATCCAGTTTAAAAAATGTCCCATCCTTCGCCAACCAGCATATTTCTTTCTATGATCTCTTCTTACCTCCAGGATGTGTCGCTCCCCTTTATTATATTTGCTGTTCTTTCTTGTGGAAAGAATGCATCCGTTGTTCTGCAGTAGAAAGAGGCCCAGCATTCCATGGTGGTCCCCAGAATGCAACATATGCAGTGAAAACGTAAAACTGAAACAGTTTTAATATTATTTCCTTCAAAGCGGCAGCAGAGATATTTCGTCGTATAAACCGCAGGCCCAGACAGCAGTATTTTTAGACAAATATATCCACAGTCATGCACTCTTCAAAACTAGCATTTTCAGATGAGACAATGTTTCAAAAGACACCAATGAGTTAAAAAGACTCCAGTTCCACAGTGTTCAAAACAGCCGTGCAATAAGTATCATTATTTCGGCAACGTCCCACTCACATACCCTCTGATACAGTGCTAGATATTCGATACCTCTCTCTCACTGTTCGAAGGTTTCCGAAAACTTGAACTTCTTCCCGATTATCTGATTATTCAATACCATCAGCCAGTGTAGCTTACCGTTTACAATTATAAGTTTTCAACCTCAGTATCCCTTTAGCACAGTCTTTTATGTTGTTTTCCTAACTGCTATATTTCTAGGTCTAACTCTAGACAAATCTCTAATCTATCTAATCTTATAAACGTCCCTCGAATTTATAAAGCACCACTTGGAAAGAGGCCATGATAGGTCGCGTAACCGACCTCAAAGGAAGATCAAAAGAAATACCATTTTGCATCTACATGTAAATCTCAAAAAAATTGACCTAAGATAGACTATATTGATTATTCAATAAATTAACAGACATTTTCAACTCACTTTCGACTCTTCCATCAAACCGAAATGAACTATTCCTAAAAGAAACATGAGCTTTCCGCCCATCATCCAATGTAAGCATTGGTGCAGAAACAAACATAATTTCGTTGTACCTCTGAAGAAATTATTTTTGCGAACCACGATAATCAGTATCAAAACTGTTGCTCTCAGCAATAACTCCACTTACAAATATTGACTTAGAATCTTCCTTATTGCCTATTTGCAACATCGTTTAAAATGTATTAAATCGTTTACATACAACCCTTGAGAAGGTACTATCACACACGTGCAGCAATAATGACATTCTATGATATTTTAGATTCCAAGATTCTGCTTGTTACTGTTTAAATCAACCTAAAGCCTTACTCACCCAACCTTAATGAAGTCTGCATTCTGTTCCCATTCTATCATCCACAAGAACGGAGGTACGACAGAGTGTCTCAGAATTCTTTCCTGATCATTCAAACTTTTTTTTTTTCTCCCCTTTTCTAACTATAATCTTAAATAAGAACTGAATGACCTGTCATTTGAAATTTCGAGAATTTTTTCCTTCTCAATAAGAAATCATAAATAGTTTATTCCGACGACCGCAGTTTCTGAAGCTATTTTATTTCCTCAAAATGTTGATGTTATTTTTCTTTAATTCCATTTGATGTAATAAAGAAATTTATCAACATGCTAAATTCGCATCTTTATTTCCAGAAGACAATTCAGCATATCTCCAAACTAATTTAAAGCAGAATCACATTTCTCTCCCTCTATTCGAATGGGTTTCATTATGCGTTGACAGAATTGATGGGTAATCAACAGAAGTGAGGAACATTTCCAGAGTATCAAACCAGTCTTAAGAGAGTGGCCCTCTTCATATAGCGGCAGTCACCACCCTGAGGTGACCCTGGCCCGATTAGTTACAGGCAGTAATCCTCACTCATAGTCATTACGCACCGATGGATCCATCATCCGTTTGACGGAATTCTGGACGCTACACCTCACCCTCAATCAATTACCTCTTTATAGACTGTACTGTACGGACTTTCATACGATATAGGTTTATCCCTTTTAAACTTTCAAACTCTTGAACGAAAGACTGAGGCATATTCTAACAGGCTGACCAATCTTTAAAATTTTTTGTTATATCTGAGTATCTTCGGGAATCATAAGTTATAATTGAATTATAGATTAGATAAATCTTAGGATCGATACGAGATAAAAAAAAAGATTTAGATAAAAAGTATCGATAAATCACATTTCTGAATTTTTCGGGTATGTTTGGTATAAGACTAATCTACTATATATATATATATATATATATATATATATATATATATATATATATATATATATATTATATATATATATATATATATATATATATATATATATATATATATATATATATATATATATATATATATATATATTATATATATATATATATATATATATATATATATATATATATATATATATATATATATATATATATATATATATATATATATATATATATATATATATATATATATATATATATATATATATATATAT
>SEYY01001078.1:91530-111530 GCA_009176605.1 Armadillidium nasatum | reverse complement strand
AAAGAAATGGCATTCCTATGATTTACAGCAACAACTGTAATGATAACGTCTTCGAGATGATTGTTACAAATATTGCTTATGAAGAATTATTATTATACGTCGTAGGTTATGCAAATGTTCAGAGTTAAATAAATGCTGGAGAATGTTTAAATTACTATACTTTTTTCACATGAAAAATTTGAAGAATATTTTGGAGACAATAATTTCATATGTTCTTCGTCTTCCAACCGTGTGTCTTTTTGATGTTGACTTTAAGAGTTTTCGTTAGCGATTTTTAAATCACGACTTACGAAGAATGGTAAAGAATGAGATTAAGCTGCTGGTAAGGAAGTAGATAGAAGTAAAGCATCATACAAAAAAAATCGAGAATTTTCAAATGTAACGACTAGTTAATAGTAATTTATTTGTAAACTTTGACAAATATTATAATGCACCTCAAACCTTCAAGAAGCAGTGCGAAGAAGGAAAGTATGACCAAAATTTTTTGGTCAATTTAAAACATAAAGATCATCAAAGACAGGAATTTTGAGAAAGTTTTCCAAAGAGTTACTTTATATATATATATATATATATATATATATATATATATATATATATATATATATATATATATATATATATATATATATATATATATATATATATATATATATATATATATATATATATATATATATATATAATATATATATATATATATTAATTGATTCAAACAGCCGTGAATAACCGATTCTAATTTCTGAAAGAAGTTTTTTTTTGTGTACTTTCTTACGGTGGTAAACCTAACTAAAGGACAAAGATATGGCGGAAAAAGGTAGGTCTCATTTTTAGTTCAATTGAAACCTCGAAGCATAATAATATTTTTCTTTTCCGTAAATACAAAATTATGATTAAGTATAATAAGTTAACAACTTTCATACATTCAGAAAATGATTTTGTCAGACCATTTCTAAGCATTTTAATTTTTACATGAATATTTGAAAAGTCAGACAAAATTTGAAATTTATATATATATATATATATATATATATATATATATATATATATATATATATATATATATATATATATATATATATATATATATATATATATATATATATATATATATATATATATATATATATATGACTCCACCATTCATTTTCTTTCATTTTTATCCAACAGTTAATTGGCGCAAGGAAGGTGGCCTTGGCCTTTCTCGTATTTCAAATTGGGGCAGAGAAAAGATGATCGTTTTCAATGCCTCGAAAACTCAATTCCTCCATCTTTCTACTCGACAACACCTTCCACACAACTATTTCATCTTCGAAATCATTGGACTCAAACCTTCACCTGTCCTCAATATCCTTGGTGTTTCTTTCTCTCGTGATCTTTCTTGGAATGATCACGTTATTTCTCCTTTTAAAGAAGCTTCTAAGGGGTTGAGTGTTCTGAGGTACCTTCGTGATTTCTTTAAGCCAACCTAATTGCTTGCTCATTATAGTGGTGTTGTTCGCCACTGTATGGAGTACGCGCCACACATCTGGGGTGGTTCAACACATACAGCTCTTCTCGAAAAGGTGGAGTCTAATTCTTTTCGTCTTATAATTTTTGCTCTTACTATCTCTCTCCAATCTCTTTCTGCCTGTCGAATTGTTGCGTCACTCTATCTATACTAATGCTATTATTATTATTCGTAACTCTCACGTCGCACACCTCCTCCACTGAGAAGGGCTCGTGAGACACGACTTTCTACACACTCATCCTTTTTCTGTCAACTCTCTGACCCAGACTTAACTGCGATGTTCAATTTTACATGTACTCTACTGGGTAAAGTCACAACTTCCTTTGATTTCCACACTTTTAAACGCCGTATATCGGGATATGTCGGTATTTTATCAGCCCTTGATTCTGTTCTCCCCCAACTCTGGTGGAAATCGTTAGGCCTATGATCTTTGTCCACCAAAGGAGATAAAAAAAAATAAATATTACAATAAAAATAGATTATAACCTTTGAATATTAAATTGAAGTCAGAAATTACTGCTCCAAACAAATGTAATTCACTTCTTTAAAAAAAAAAAATAATAATAATAATAATAATAAAAATAATAATAAAAATATATAAAAAATAAAAATAAAATTAACTGTTCACTTGGTCTAAAATGATAAAGACTAAAAAAAATCGATATTAAGGCTATTAAATATATTACTTCAATGAATTATTTTTTATAAATAACAGAGCGAGTGAGTTCTTTGTTTTCTGTGAAGCTCATTAAATATTTAAATCCTTCCTTTCACAATGGTCATCCACATACATGTCATTTTATTTATTCTATTAAAAATAAAGTTATAATATAACAATTAAGACTTTGGCAACTGTTTCAGTGAATATTATCGGGCCGAACTTTTATTGTAATAATTATACATTTTAGTTTTTGCACACTAATTTATGTTCTTTGAAATATTTTAGTTTATTTATTTTTTATTTTTATTTTATTTTATGTAAATTCTTGACAGATACAGAATTAAAAAACTAATTCGCCTGAATAGATTTGTCGGTCAAACTAGTTGGTAGGAATCAAAATCCGTAAATCTAACTGAAAAAAAATGAACATTTGCAAGCTCAGCAATAATAGCAATATGGTAAGGCGGTTGCAACTATTTTAGTTTGCGTGTGAATGTTTGAATAATCATGAGTTGACAAACTTGATGTTGCAAATATATATATATATATATATATATATATATATATATATATAAAATATATATAATATATATAATATATATATATATATATATATATATATAGTATATATATATATATATATATATATATATATATATTATATATATATATATATATATATATATATATAATATAATATATAAACCCCGGCCCCGGCCCCGGCCCCGGCAAAAAATCAGGGAAAACCGGGGTTGCCGGCCGGGGTTAAAATGGCAAATTATACAAAAAAAATTTTTTTTTTTTTTATTTTCAGCCGATTCTGCTGAAACTTTCAGTGTATATAGATTTTTTTTTACCGGTAAGAAAAGTCCATTTCTAGCGTTTTTCCGAGTCTATTACGGTTAAAAAGTTTTTTTTTTTTTTTTTTTTTTTTGAAATTTTACCCTTTTAAATAGAATGGCGGTGCCAAACCACTTTTTAGAATGAGCTGAAAATTGGACTATTTATTCAAAATTAAATGGGCTACAAAAGCCTCTAATAGACTTTTGTTCCCAGAGTTATAGAAAAAATGTTATAAGCCAAAAACTGACCAACTATAGAAAAAAAAAATTTTTGAACTAAAAAAATCCACCTTTTCAGACAAAATTTTTTTAAAAAAATACAACTATAACATTTCCTATTTTTGGTGTGTATAGAGGAGGGGTGGGGCTACAAATTCCTCTATGTACTTTATTCGATGAGATTCGTTGGTTTTGAGATATAGCCTTCAAAAAGGTCCATTTTTGGCCAAATTTCAAAAATTCCCAAAGTTTGAGAGGCTATATCTGCTTTCAAACAAAAGCATTTAAATATGCAGTAAATAAACAATATTCACAAATAAAAAAAATAGTAGGTAGCGTTTTTTTTTTAAATAATTTTTTCCTCCAGAAGGGTACGATTTTTGCAAATTTTTTTCAAGTGCTTATATAACTTTTTTCTAGACGTGATATCAAAAACCTATTCCCACCAATGCAAGAAATTGGGGCAAAGGTATTCAGTTAAATTTTCAGCTCATGTGGACCAGTGGTTTGACCCAGTTATTCATTTTTTTCAACTTTGGGTCCAAATAAGTTTCAAACCGTTATAGACTCAAAAAAATGCTCGAAATCAACTCAGAACTTCGTGAAAAAATTCACATACTTTGAAAATTTCAGCTCAATCAGTCAAATAATAAAAAAAAATTTCAAACAAAATATAAGAAAATTAAGATTTTTTTTTTCTTTTCTGTTTCTTTTGACCGCTCCTTTTCTGCTAGTGAATGTTCATCTTTGTGTTTTGATTTTAGATACTCCAAAAAGATTTGGTTGAAATTTTTTTTACTTGTAGCACCCGGAGGTTCTCTTCTAATTTTCTGACTGCAGATGTTACATTTAGCTATTTCGAGCCTATCCTGAAACATTGTAAAGTATTCAAATACTGCAGAAGCTGATCTTTTAGCCATATTGACTGAAAGTATAAACAAAATAATAATTTTTAAATAATGCAGCTAAATGATACAAGTTTGATACATGGCAATAAAATAACAATGATATGTATAAATACAGGTTAAATTGATAATTTTATATCTTACATTTTTTCAAACTTTACCTTAGGGTCTTACCTAGGTAAACCTGTTGAATCACTATTATGAATTAGAAATAATTTTTTTTAATTTTTTTGTACTTTTTTTAAACTTTAAATATACAAAACTGTAATTTTTTGATTTTTTTTTTTTAGAGAAAATGCATATAATCATTAATTTAAGTGAATGTTGCCTATTCTACTCCTTCCTTACAATTAAATAAACCTTATATCTAATTTTCTTAACCTAAAATTTCAGTGCTTTTGACCTCTTTACAAATTTTAGGAAACCCCGGCCATAAACCGGCCCCGGCCCCGGCCAAATTCCAGCCCCGGTCGGTCCCTATATATATATATATATATATATATATATATATATATATATATATATATATATATATATATATATATATATATATATATATATATATATATATATATATATATATATATATATATATATACTCGTACAATAAAGAAATTGTTGAAATAATGCATCTAACTGGCTCACAGTTAACTACAAGAAAGCATGCTAGCTTTGAAAGTGCATAAAAGTAGATTAATTCTCAATTGCACAACGGTGACTAATATGACGTGCACGTATAATATTGAATGAAACACAAATAGAATAAAAGAATATATACAATGAAGTAAATTTGTCTGTAAATAACAGTAGAAGAAAACAAACGTGTTTAAGAATATATTAAAGTATTATTAGCAAAAGTATTGCCATACTTGGTTGTGTGACAAATATTTGGACAATATTTTTTCTTTCTTTCTTTTTATTTAAAGAAATTAGCTGACGGTCATTGCCCTGTTCAAGGAGGGGAACTTCTCTTGGTAGTTTCTACCTATGATCCACTTGCGGGATCGAACCAGAGCCCTCAAGCATGTAAGTCAATGAAGACTAAATAGAAAAGAAAAAGTTTATCAATCTAATAAACTTTTTTTTTCGTTATAATTTATATTAATATTATTTTATCAAAAAATATTTAATTATATTTATATTTAAAATGTTTTAAAATGATTTGGGTTTCAATTTATATTAACAGTAAAACATCGGAATATCAATTTGAAGTCCAAAATCAACGATATTAATTTATCAATAAACGTTAATACTTGTTAATTAGAACTTACCAATCAGTCTAATCATTAAAGGAATTATATTATTAATAATTTTCAAATTTCAGTTTTAGAAATATTGGTAAAAATGTAATATTAGAAACTCAAAATTACGAGACTGATGCCAAAAAAGTATTTTTAATTTTCAAAAATAAATAAATAAATAAATAAAAATAAAGATAAAAAAAAAATAAATATAAAAATTAAATTAAAATTAAAAAATAAAAATTTTTTTCCCCTAATTATTTAAAAGGTAAAAAATATGCAAATTCCAAACAATAAAATTGATATCATTTGTTCAGCAATATATATATATATATATATATATATATATATATATATATATATATATATATATATATATATATATATATATATATATATATATATATATATATATATATATATATATATATATATATATATATATATAAATTATAAATATTTATAAAAAAAAAAAAAAAAAAATAAAAAGTGAACTTAAAAAAAAAAAAAAAAAAAAAAAAAAACTATACTGCTAACATAAATAATCATACACAATTAACATAAAAAAATATTCTATTCCACTAAGTAATGAAATTAAATAAAAAAAAAATCTTCATACGAAATTTATGAATGTCGTACCACATGGAGACATTTAAATATTGGTTCTACGAAGAATTTGCTTGGGAAATCATTCTTATATACTTAAACCACGGAAGAATGGGTACAGTAAACATGTCAGGAAAACTTCAGGATTCACCCCCTCCCCCCCACCTCCCTACATGTTTTATATTAGGTTCACATGAATTTCCTGAGAATAATATATATTTATATTATTGTTATTATTTAGATAATTTAAATTTTTTAATTAATATATATATATATATATATATATATATATATATATATATATATATATATATATATATATATATATATATATATATATATATATATATATATATATATATATATATATATATATATATATATTCAAAACTCTCAAAACAAACGATATTTTTAAAGTTCAACAAAATAAAAATAAAAAAAGTTTTGATACTGTATTATTAAAATCTAAGGAAATTAAGTGCAAAAAATTCACCCCACAAAAACCGTAAAGAATTCTTTTATAAACTTTGAGACTTATCTAATAGACGCAAAGAGGAAGTGCAAAATTCCCTAAGAATTAAGACAAGAGAGAATGAACAACACTCGCACAGTAAATCATTCAATTCTTTTTTGCCTTTCATTGTATTAATTCAATTTAAGCAAATGGGTAACCTAGACCTACTTCGTTATAAGTAACTTGTAATAGATTAACTTTTTTCCACTTGTGAGCTGTTTAGAGGCATTCTATATATATATATATATATATATATATATATATATATATATATATATATATATATATATATATATATATATATATATATATATATATATATATATATATATATATATATATATATATATATATTTATTTATTCATTCTAACCACGAGCTCATACCCTCAGTACTCTGAGGTTTGCTCTCCTAGTAGGACATATCTCTTATCCTTACATTTTTGATCCAATCCTTTTCATTCTCAAAGTGTCTACATTTTTTAATATTAGTGTCAGTATATTATTTTAATCTTAGAATTTAATTCCCACATCTCACACCCATACTGACCAATTGGAACAAATAAACATTCAAAACTTATTTCGTTTACGCATTCCTAGAAAATTTCCGTTAATTTTATTTCTTTAAGACTATTTAATATTCTTTTTTTCATTTCTTTCACTTTCATCAAAGCATTCTTGATTTCTTTCTTTGTATAATATGTTTAACATTTTCATTCCTAATATTTTTCTACTCTACATTGTTGTCTGTCTTACTCCTCTTCCAGTATTAAGTAATTCTTTAAAACATTCTCTCTATCTTTATCTTTGACTTCAGAAACATCCTGAACTAAATTCCCGACTAAAATCTTTACATCAATGAATAAGAACCACTTCTTTCTTAATGTCTAACATTGTGTATCTACTTCCAAAATAGAATTTTTTTTATAGATAATTTGAAATCATTTTTCCACTCCATTTTTCATTCGTCCTTTTCTTAGTAATTTTCACTTTTTTTATAAGTTTATTTCGTACCTTCTTTCATTCCTTCCAGTTTTCCTGTTTATTAGTAGTTAAATATCTTGCAAAAACTTTTTTTTCTTTTAGGGTAATCACACACAAATTTTTATTTTATTTTATTTTTTTTTTATTTTTGCTTATTTTTTCTGCATCACAAACTTGCCTTATAGTTACCCTTTATATTATATATATAATATATATATATATATATATATATATATATATATATATATATATATATATATATATATATATATATATATATATATATATATATATATATATATATATATATATATATATATATATATATATATATATATATATATATATATATAATATTTTTCTACCAATAATCTCTAGTATCCCGTTGATTATTCCTAATTTTCTAATTTCTTCTTTACATTCCAACGAAATTCCTATTTTTTTCCACCATTTTTTCACACTTTTTTTTTTTTTTTTTTTTTAAAAAAATAAATACATTACACCATATCCCACAAAATACAGGGTAGCTTCGGCTGCAGAAACTTCATGTTCCTAAATACTTATAAATATTTGTATTTGACAGGATACGTTCAGGGTAAAATGATGATGGAAAAAAAATAACTTAGGTAAGGTCCGACGCTTCTAGCCCATAGAACCACATATTCTGCCAAAGTAATCGAATTTTCCCCTTTCCTGCTCCCTTCAAGACCTTCACATCTTTCTCCATTTCTTTTACACAATCGTAGTCAAGCAAAGCGCTACCATGTGTACCAGTCACTCATCTAATTCATATATGTTTGTGTTTGCTCCTGTTATTACACAACATGTTCTCTTTTATTATCTCTGTGGTGGCATTTACTTCAAATAACTTTTCCCATTTTCATTCTTACCTTTTACTATAAAAAGGATCTACTTTCCTCTTGAACATCATCTACCTTTGCATTTAAATCACTTAAAAAGCGTACTTTTATCATTTTTATTGCAAAATTTTGGCAATAAAATTTTGTAATTTTTATTTTCATTACCTAAACATTCGTTTTGTTCTTGTCAAAACACGTTATAATTTCTATACTGTCATTTGATAGGGTATTTGCATTTACAAATATCCAGTTTTCATTTCTGAATCTCTTCCTTTCTATTTTATTAAATTTACTTTCTTTCCCATCATTCATTATTATCGCTACACCTTCTCTAGATCTGACTCACTCACTCACCCATGTAATTAACCCGTTGTATCTATTAAACCATCCTACTGTTTTACTTGCTTGGTTAATCTCATTTAAAAGCGCTTATATCGTGTTCCTCTGATTGGAAATTGGCCCTCTCTTCACTCTTGTTCTCATCATTCATATCTTTTACATTCAAGAAGACAATTTTAAAAGTCCTTTTCTTATTTCCTCGTTTCATGTTTTCTCCTTTGTGTCTCCTTACTTATTCTTCCTTCACTACAACTGTCCAAAGGGAAGAAAATAAGTGACTACAGAGTTGTCCGCCTCTTGTAGCCGTTTATCTTCAATCAAACTTCAAGGACGACATATTAATTATATTTTGATATCTAAAAGTTTTTTTAAATTTCAAATCTTCAATCCCCTATCTTCCTTAACATTAGTACAAAAATCTTCTTTTTGATATTATAGAATTAATTTTAAAATTTATTTAAGATAAGAACCTAAAAAATTTACCCCTTCTTTTTATTTCATTGCAATTATTTAAATGTAAACTATCGTACTCAACTATTGAAAACCTTACAAAGTTGCTACACTAAATACAAATACTCAACAAGGTTATTAACATTATTGACATATGAGCTATTACCAGTTCAGTTTTATTAATATAATTTTCGTTTATTTGTATCAATAAATTAAAAACTTTTAATTTTGACTCCCGAGAACTTTGGACCCATTCATTATTTGACTAACAAAGGAATCAATAATTTACATTTTAATCTTTTAATAAATTAACGAATGTCTGTTCTGTGTTCACAAGTTTTATAACTTATTCATAAGATAAACAAAAAGTAATTGCAACAATGGCTCTTATTATGTAACTTTATAAAGTAAATAATTAATTGATGCATAAAGGGTGTTTCCTCTGTGCAAATAAAATGAATCGAAGAAATTATTACTGATTAAATTTTAATTAATTTTATATTTGGAAATAAAACAATGACGGGTGTTACAGCTTTGTTGTTAATTTCAGTGCGCAAAAAAAAAAAAAAAAAAAAAAAAGTTGATTTAGGTGAGCAAAACGTTTCTGGTATCGATTTATTTGGGCAGAAAAGGAAGAAAGAAAGAAAAAAAAGCTTCTTCTAGCATATGGACATATTTGGCCTTCAATATAATATAGCATTTATCAGAAACAATTAGGGAATCAAACGTTTCTTATACATTATAATAATACTAAACGAGCGAAAAACTTCATTTTATTAGCGTATATCAATTAATTTTGGCGCGAAATTTTCCCCCTATTTTTTTACCGTTAATTTTGGCGCGAAAAAGAAAACATTTTTCACTTAACGACAAAAAACGAACAAACGAACATCCGAGTTTATTCATTCGCCTTTTCAGGGTAAATGAATTATTTATCAGTATTCAATGATTGATAAAATTAGGCAATGTTGACGCTAAAATGAGTGTTCAAGATCGATTTCACTTGATGTAACTCCTTTACTCATTAATATATATATATATATATATATATATATATATATATATATATATATATATATATATATATATATATATATATATATATATATATATATATATATATATATATATATATATATATATATATATATATAAACAGAACTTATTAAAACTGAGTAGTTGCTTTGTTGGTTCAGACTTTTTTGAATTTTTATTGAAAAAGAACGTGATTAAAAAAACAATAATAATTAAATAATAAATAATAATAATAATAATAATAATAATAATAGTAATAATAATAATAACAATAACAGTATCAATAAAATAATAAATAAATATAATTATAATATATAATAATAATAATAATAATGATGATGATGATGATAATAATAATAATAATAATAATAATATTAATAATAATAACAATAATAATAACAATAATAATAATAATAAAATTATAGTTACACTCAGTGTGTAAAGAGTGGAATAGAACAGTGATCATTTTTGAGTTCTGGTTTGAGATTTAAGATGAAAAGGCTCTCCAAAATTCTTCTGTCTAGGCCCTAGGGTGTTGCTTGTTGAAGTTCTCCTGTAGGATACTTTGATCATGGTTTGAAGAATAGTCCTGGATAGGTGTATGCTCTGGGAACGCAAATGGTAAACCGGTTCTGTATGTAACCCCAATATGTTTTTAAATCCCGATTCTAAACTGTACACCAACTTGGCCCATGTAACAGGCATTGCAGCCCGTGCACATATATATATATATATATATATATATATATATATATATATATATATATATATATATATATATATATATATATATATATATATATATATATATATATATATATATATATATATATATATATATAACCGAGGACCTCAAACGCATAGGAAGCGTGTCTTTGAATTTGAATAGGTTTGAGATTTTAAATATATTTATTGATGGGTACAAATATAAATCGTACTAAGGGGTATGATTTATATAGCAGGGGGTTTACTACCTTGGTGAACTTTGTTGTGCTGGGACCAAGATATGGAATCTTGAGGTAAATCTTCTGTTTTTGGAACATCGGGAACTGAAGGTTTAGGGCGAAAGTAATTTTCTAGGAGATTATTTACTAATGCTGGCAAACAGTCGTGCGTAAACAAATTGAAGTTAATAAATCTTATGAGATATTGAATTATTGAATTCTGGATGAAAATTGATCCAGGTAGAGCAGTTTAAATGCTCTGAAGATTCTATATTGGAGGGCGGAGAGTTTATATATTTAGTGGGAAGAAAACTGAAATAGTTTTGTCCCAACATGGTGGTAGTGAATTACCTGAACAACGAAGTAGGGAAGGAATTATTAATATTAGTGACTAAAATATCAGGAAATGATAGAGAATTATTCTTCATACCTTCTATTGTAAATGTGCTATTAGAGTGCTTATTATTAAGATATTTTAAAAATAATGGAGCTTGATGTGGATTCCGAAAAATCACAAAACAATCGTCAACATATCTTATTGTAAATTGAAAGTTTAAATTCAGGAGAACAATTATTCAACCAAAATTGTTCATGAAAGCACAGACCATAATCCTTTGAGGAGTCCTGAGGATTTACTTTCTTACCATTATGATCCCTTCCCTAATCCAATCCTTAAACCGTTATAATCATTCTTTCATATAGTCTAACACACTTCCTTTGACTTACACACTTTCAAATGCCATGTACTACTTCTTATCGGCCATTGATTTTAATGATGATTTTAATTTTCCAATCCAATGGAGAAATTTTTTGATCCGCTCTGGATAGAATTGACAACATGTATGCGTATGTGCACGTGTGTGTGTGCGCATGTGTATGTGTGTGTATTAAATTGTATTTGTATTTAAAAGTGAATAATAAAGGGTATAATACATACCGGCTTTTCGTTATCCGTCTGGAATGGAGCGTGAAAAAAAAGGAACGAGGTAAAAACAATTAACAATAAATAAAATAAAAATGATTCATTAGTTAATTAAATATAGTTTTTTAATTTTTAATTACTTTTTATTATAAATATATATATATATATATATATATATATATATATATATATATATATATATATATATATATATATATATATATATATATATATATATATATATATATTATATATATATAGAGAGAGAGAGAGAGAGAGAGAGAGAAAAGCCATACCCTCTTCTCCTTCATCACACAAGACACCATAACAGGAATCAAATCTCTCTCTCTCTCTCGAAAAAAAAAAACACTCTCCAATCACTTGTCCAGATAACATCTCTAATCTTCATATAAAAAACCTGGGATCGACAGTCATAGCTCACCTGACAGAGATATATAATAAATGTTAGGAATTAAAAAGTGGGAAAAAAGAAAGCACAATACCCAAACTAAAATCCTCTTCTCATCGCCAAAAATCTATCCTTTCCACTCTGTGCAAATTTATGGATAAACAACTCATACTATAAAATTCAACAATTTAAATACTCCCTAGACTTTCAAAATTAAAAAAAAAAATATACATTTCTCAAGCACAACCACTCTTACCACAATCTCACGAAATATCATCATAGCCTTGGCAAAAACCCTCCCCATGAGCCATACTTATAACTATAGACATAAATAAAACTGCTGATACTATTCCTAGACACATCCTCATTCAGAAATCCTAGATTCTAATATATTCAATAAATTCATATTTCTTATTAGGCCTCACAACCAAGTATCTAATTAAAACTACCTATCCAAAACAGCAAAACTCAAAAATGTTGTCCCAGGGAGCCATTTTATCTCCTATCAGATTTAACCTGTTTACAGCCGACCTGGTACATATGCTGACGACAAAACCATCATGCCACAAAGCCCATCTATACCCAAAGCTACCAGACACACACAGACTTACACCCAACAACTGCAAACATGGCTAACATTAACAGAATCACCAGGAGAAATCTTCAATTACCCTAAATACTTTTGATAGACACCGATCTTTCTTTTCTCTCAAGGTAAAGTTAAACAATTTCTTGATACCTTTAAACAAGACTTCAATAATCTTGTGTCTTACCTTTGACACTCTTTTCACTTTTGCAGCACACATTGATCACACAATCAGCTCCGCAAACAGGAAACTAAATATTTCATGAATTCTCCCACAAATTGAGATTAGCAATGAATCAATTATCTTCAGCACCTCATATAAACAATTTAAAAAAAATCCACAATCAACTACACATCTCCAGTTTGGTAATTGGCAACCGCCCACTCCAAAGTGTTATATATATATATATATATATATATATATATATATATATATATATATATATATATAATATATATATATATATATATATATATATATATATATATATATATATATAACAGGCTGCACCAAACCTACTCCGATACTACACCTACATGAAAAAAAATCCTCCCCATACGCGATCATCTTGACATGCTAGGTACACAATTTTATTCTAGTGCTCTAAATCCAACATATCCCAGACACAACAGCCAATAGGACCACACAACACACGACACCGATAGTAGTGAAAGGGGCACTTTCGAGGTTGCCAGGTTCTGTCGAAAGTAGTTAAATCTGGCAACCTAAGCCTAGCGGTTTTTTCTGCAATTGCGCACAATATTGCAATCTCAGGGATCTTCCTGACCTTTTTTTGTCGGTTCACGGACCCCCGGAACCCCAGATTCGTTCCAATTTCTGCTGGATTGAACCACAAAAAATGGTCAGGAAAGAGAGTGAGGTGAACTCAGCGATTTAGCAAACTAAGGTAACTTCCTGATACCATTTTTGAGGATTCATGGTGTCCCCCCGGGGGCCCCCTTCCCCCCGACTTGAGCCCAATTTAATTGGGTTGAACTCTCCAAAATGATATCAGGAAAGAGCGTGAGGTCAATTTGAGCGGAGTGATTTGCAATTGCAAATCAAAATCCCGTAAGGGTTAAGTTGCCAGATTTAGCTACTTTTTGACAGAACCTAGCACTCTCGAAAGTGCCCCCTTTACTACTACCGACAAAGATACCCCAAAATCACCCCAGCTTTATATTACAGCAACATCTATAGGAATATTCTTTCGCCTACAAACAGTAACTCTCTAAAGGGAGCACATGTACCCATTTATTACTTAAAAATATTTAAACAGTTGACAAGCCAGCTACCTCCTAAACCTACATCCTCTTGACATAGCAAATTCGCACAACACTCTCCCAAGCAAAACCGAAATATCATTAAAAATATCCGAATTTACTGGTATATAAATATCGGTTAAATATTCAAAACAACTACATATTCAAAAATGACAAAAACGTCAAAGAGAGCTAGAAACTGGTTATCTAGTTCTGAGATTTCACACTCTCACAACAAATGAGAGAAAATCTAAAACTACATCTTTAAGTGACCTGTGAGTAGCTTTCCTGACCATTTTCTTTGCGGTTCAGTCCGTCTGAAATTGGTTCGAAATTGGGGGTTCGGGGGTCCGCGCGGGTCCGTGAGCCGACAAAGAAAATGTCAGGAAGGTCCCTGAGAATGTAGGATTGCACGCAAATGCAGATAAGACCGTAGGGACAGGTTGCCAGATTTGTCGAAAAGTAGCAAAATCGGCACCCTACGAAAGCGCGTATACTACTCCTGTGAGTGTTATAAACTCTCCGTCCATCGAAACTAGCTTCGAAATATACCACGCCACGGTCAAACGCTCGTTAAAATCAAACGATTTTAATGTTTCCACAAAAGTTCAAATAGTATAATTCAATAAATTTTAATCGGAGATAAAATATGACAAAAATCCAGTCATTCTCTAAGGGTAATGATATATAGTCATGATAGCGTGTAACAGAATACAGGCATATTCATGTGTTTAATAAAGGTAAATTTACACACGTTTTAACCCTAAAGAAATATTAGCAGAGTCCGATTCATAAGAATTATTAGATAAATAAATGTGATAAAAATGCATCACGTACACATATCAAATTCTGTTTCATACCTACACTATTGAAATATAATATGCAAGTTCATTGATATATATATATATATATATATATATATATATATATATATATATATATATATATATATATATATATATATATATATATATATATATATATATATATATATATATATATATATATATATATATAAAGTAGTTTTTAAAGTTTTTTATATAAAGAAAATGATTTCCGATGAATTAAAATGGAATGTTTGATGATTGAGGAACGGTAGGAAAATTTTTATAGAAACCCTAAAGAACGTCGAGACGGTGAACAGTTGTATCTCAGTAGTCATCAGTTAGACACCAGTTAAACTGCAAATCCTGGAAAACGTAGTTCCGCTAGAAGATGTCCGTTCTTTCCTGGGCCGAAGAGTTTGTAGTATTTTTTCCAGATCCAAATCTGACTCTCATTCCATTTTAAAATTATTTTGGCTCAGTCTCCATCTTTTTTTAAATTACTCTGCTCTTTTAGCCAGTTATAACTCCTGCTCAATTTACACTTATGGAATTATTGATTATTTATATAACATAATGAAAAAGAACGATCTTAAATTATTGATATAGCCTTTAAAAAGGTGCAAGGGTGACAAATTCGCAACCTTGCTCTGGAATTACAGTGCATGGAACAGCTCCACTGCTAGCGTTGGAAGCCAAAGCTCTAAGAAGTATGATCTTATGGAGAACTATGGGAGAAAGTATGTAGAGGTTAGATGGGAGAAGAAATTACTTTCATTTGACAGGGTGAAGGCAATCCTGAGAGTGTAAAACACAAGGACTATGGAAACCAACGCAACAGGAAATATGATCTAAAGGAATGACTTTTGAAGACGGACGGAAGTAGATACTAATCCCACTTACAGGGTGGAAACTCTTCCTGGGAATAGATGAAGAATAATAACAAAAAGTACTACTACTACTACTACCCCAAGATTTGGTTAGAATTTATTTTGTTTTTCTCTAGTGTAATGAATTTGATGTTACGGAGATCGGTTTTCCTCACAGCTTTTATTTTAGTCAGGAGCTCATTTACAGTTCCATTTATGACTGAGATGAAATTGCCTATTGAAAGAACGTAGATATACCGAAATTTAAACATAGATAAGATTTTGAGAAGTGGAGTTGTATGTTCATAGTAAATTCGAGACCCTGATGATACAAGAATTATCTTTTTCTGTATAGTTACAAGAGGTTGCATCGTGTACAACAGTTCGGTTCATCTTGGGTTCCAACCAAGGTAGATTACCCCTAAAGTGAGCTGGCAGGTATGATATCTATGTGGAGTCACTCTAATGGTAGAGGACGAAGGGCAGCTGTTTAGAAGAACGTTTCCTGACAGACGGTAGCTGGACCATCAAACATCTCCCGTAGAATTCCGAGAGTCTCTGAGCCAAGGTGAGTAAGATCAAGAGACATCGATAATAATAGACCTGGATAAGGACACGATTGACACTGCCGACGACCCTGGTGTGAGCACGACAATTAGCTACAGTATTTTCCTGTAAGTCGAAGCATGACATGGAGGATACTTCAAGAGCACGACCTGTATCCATATCAAAGTTTGTCAGCTGATGATTATACACCACGAGTCGTGTTTTGCCACTAGTTCCCCTGCCACTCCAGCTCTTGTCTCCTCCGTACTCTTTACAGATAAGGGAACGCTTGTGTGCAATGGCAATGCAAATTTACAACAACAATCAACGGGTATCTGTGGGCTAATGAAAATTCACGGTGGGGTAAAGAATAAACATCAGCAGTAGCTCAGAACCAGTATGGGCTAGTATTGTTGGCAATTCTTTAGCAGAAGTTTACAGTGAGTTTCCTGTCAACACATTTCCCGACCTACTTGAAAATGTACTCATGGAAACATGTAGTTTGTACATGATGGGGGTCCAGAACATTTGAGTAACATAATGTATTAAGTTCTCACGGCTACGAATCTTGGCAAGTAGATAGGTAGGGATCGTCTTGTGTCATGTCCTGCACAATCTTCTGACCTAAATCAAACGGATTTTTTTCTCCGGGGATATCTCCAAGACTTGGCGAAGGACATTCCAAATATAGAGACGCTTCACAAACACATCGTAGACACCTGCACAACTACTCGCAACAATTCAAAGGGTTTAGATTGTGAACACTATTCCATGGTCCGACGTGTTCGTTCGCGCAGTAACTCTGATGGAGGATATATCGAGCTTTTGCTATGAACTGCAATCGTACAACTGTTATCGATTTATTTATCATTGACAATGTACAGTCGTCAACAGAAGTTCTTTCCTATTAGGCTGGAAATAAATATTTATATAAAATGGAAATCATTTCATAAAAGCTCTATTTTGAATGAAAAGAAAATAAAAACATTGAGCGGGGCTTAATTGAACTGTGATTGGCTGAACCTAAAATGATCCCCATTTTATATAAATATTTATTTCCAGCTCAATAGGAACGAACTTTTGTTGACGACTGTACATGTATGTTTTTGGGGTAAAGTTAAGTTAATTATCTCTGTGTTTGTTCTTTCCAGTCATCATTCGTTTATAATTCTTTACACTTGCATTTTCTAATGACTTTGTATGAGATAGATAATACATGCTAATACATGCTTGTATGAGTCTAGGAAGCCCACCCCTTTAGTTTGTACAAGTATTTCTAGGACACCCTATATATATATATATATATATATATATATATATATATATATTATATATATATATATATATATATATATATATATATATATATATATATATATATATATATATATATATATGTACGAGTGTAGAATATGACACAAACAAAGATAAGATTTGAATTTGATTTGCATACAATTCACATAATCAAAAATTTTCAAAAATTTATATATAACCTTTTTAAACTGTGTCCTTCCAGTAATCTATATACAATATATATATATATATATATATATATATATATATATATATATATATATATATATATATATATATATATATATATATATATATATTATATATATATATATATATATATATATATATATATATATATATATATTAGATTTTGCAGTGGCAAAGACAATATCGTTATATTTGAATAACAAATTTTATCTACTCATCTATGAGTATCGATTATCTCTATATATATCGCAGTGGCCTACAAATTTCGACATATACAAAAACACACACACACACACACACAGAAACATACGTACGATTTTAATCTCCATAATTTCGTGTGTATGTTTTATTTTTACGCTATGATTAAGGGTTGAGAACACCTGTGAAACTTACGAAGTGATTTTACCTTTTAAAAAACCACAAAATTTATAATAGGAAATAAAAAGAATATATAAAGCGAGTGTTAGAGAAGTCTATAAAGAACCAAATATATGTTTAGCTTCGAGAAAATGCGCGGAGCAACGTTTTTATATTGTGATTTCTCATATATATATATATATATATATATATATATATATATATATATATATATATATATATATATATATATATATATATATATATATATATATATATATATATATATATATATAGTTTTTGATTCTTAAAATTCATAAATAATGTGATTTTATCGTTTATTATTGAGTGTTTTTAAAAACCACGTTTTAGAACTAAATTTTATTTACTTTAGCATATAATGATTAATTATATATAACATTTTTAACTTTCTATATTTTACGTGGGAATTCTCCTGGGTTCCATTATCCTTTGCTATATATATATATATATATATATATATATATATATATATATATATATATATATATATATATATATATATATATATATATAAATATAATATATATATATATATATATATATATATATATATATATATAGTATATATATATATATTATTAATATAATATATATAATTATATATAATAATATATATATATATATATATATATATATATATATATATATATATATATATATATATATATATATATATATATATATATATATATATATATATATATATTATATATATTTAGGGAGGGAGCGATACCAAAATTGGACCTTGTCACTTTCAAAGAATCATTTTCAATTTTAAGCTAAAGTCATTGACATTTGTAAACGACATATATATATATATATATATATATATATATATATAATATATATATATATATATATATATATATATATATTATATATATTTTTTTTTTATTTCACCTCTGGTGGGCAAAGGTCAGAGGCCTACCAATATTCCACCAGAGTTAGGGGGAAAGTCGGGAACATGGTCTAATTAAAGGCCGACATGACCTGATACACGGCGTTTGAAGGTGGCTAAGTCATAGAAAGTTGGGAAAATAGATGAAGGAAGTGTGTTCCAGACTTTACCAGTAGAGTACATGTAAGATTGAGCATAACGGTTAAGTCTGGGGTCAGAGAGTTGGACAGAGAAAGGATGAGACTGTGTAGAAAGACGAGTCGCACGAACCCTTCTCAGTGGAGGAGGTATGCGACGAGAGAGTTCAGAAGAGCAGTGTCCATTGTAATAGCGATAGTAAAGAGAGAGTGACGCAACATTTCGACGGGCAGAAAGAGATTGGAGAGAATTAGTGAGAGCAGAAAATTACAGTTTTGTATAGTAAAAGTTTTTAAAAAAGTAAAAAATAAAAAATTCCTAATTCATAATAGTGATTCAAAAGGTTTACCTAGGTAAGACCCTAAGGTAATGTTTGAAAAAATGTAAATTATAAAATTATCAATTTAACCTGTATTTATACATATAACTGTTATTTTAGTGCTATGTATCAAACTTATATCATTTAGCTACATTACTTCAAAATTATTATTTTGTTTATACTTTCAGTCAATATGGCTAAAAGATCAGCTTCTGCAGT
>SEYY01001078.1:81530-86530 GCA_009176605.1 Armadillidium nasatum | reverse complement strand
AAATGAGAATGAAGAGAAACCGAACAACCTTTTAAAGAAATTCGAGTACTACGACCTTTATGTAGGAGGACTTTCTTTGAGAAGAAAAACTAGCAAGAAATAAACCACCTGTGCAAAACCGTTCCTTCAATGTCCGAAGAAAAAGGATCTGGAATTGAGTTCCAGAAATGAAAATGTCCATTATTCAACTAACGAACTTCCATAACGCCATTTAAAAGTAATGCAACTACATAGAGATTAATAATAATAATAATAATAATAATAATAATAATAATAATAATAATAATAATAATAATAATAATAATAATAAAATTTCTTTTAGGAATTTGGAAAAATCAGATTATGAATAAAAATAAATGTATAAATTTTATACTTAAAAAGTATAAAAATAGGGTTTCTATAAAATAATTATATGAAATAAGATTTATTTAAAAACATAATTCTAAATATTTCTTAATAATAATAATATAACTGTGTTCATTGTTCTTTATTAATTTTTATTATTATTATTTTTTTATTTTTCAAATAACAATGACAATTATATTAATATCAAAATTAGAAATTTCTAAAATTTTAAAGTCTATCAATTAATTCGAGTAGAAAAAGAAAAGAAAAGAAAAAAAAAAAAAAAAAAAGAAAAAGGTGAAGCGCAGAAAACAGAAATATATGTTCCTCCGAAAAATAAAAATAAAAATAAACTTTCATCTCGCTAAATTTCACATAGAGATTTATATAACTTCGGTAAAGTTTAGTTAATGTTCTTAGAGGAAGGTGAAAAAGTCTGGAAAAGACAGGCGAAAATCACCCAAATTACCACTGGATTAAGGTTGTGGAAAAATAAATAAATAAATAAAAAAATACTCCCTTAAAAAGAAATCTGTTGTCTACATGGAGCTAATACGTCTGAGGAACATTAAAAGTTTCCTATCACGATGGCTGGACACTCAAAAAATTGAAAATGAAAAGGGTGAAAAATCAAATTTAGGGGGATTATTAATTTAACAACACTAGAAGCAAATTTATATCCAGTGTTTTGAGGAATGAGAGTAACTAAATACGGTTTGAATTCATGTCAGAATGCTGTATTGAATAAAAAGGAAAACGAGTATTTTTTATTCTTTTTTGTGCCTCCATTTTTTTCGTTACATTTAAAAAAAAAAACGTGTTGGAGTAAATTAAGTATAGGGGTAATGATAGAAAGGTTACTCATTCTTAGTTAACCTTTTTATGTCAATTGTATCGCCATTTGATCTGCCATTGCTGCTGATATTTTATGAATCATTCTCTCCTTAATTATGTTAATTAAGTAAATAGTATTACTTTGAATGAGAGAGAGAGAGAGAGAGAGAGAGAGAGAGAGAGAGAGAGAGAGATATATATATATATATATATATATATATATATATATATATATATATATATATATATATATATATATATATATATATATATATATATATATATATATATATATATATATATATATATATATATATATATATATATGCTACTATACCTTGTTCGGAAGTGTTGAGGAGTTCGTCTAGTATTTGTTCAGGAGGTGCCTTGTCCCAGCCCCATAAAGCAAGTAAATGAGGTTTGAATAAAAATCTCACAACAGAAGCAAAATTTTCCTTCATCCTTTGATGGCAGTCCAAAGCTGTAGAATTGGCGCCTTTTCCTCCCCAAAGTTTAACAAGATGGTCAAGAAGTTCGTCTGGATTATTCCTGAGTGGTCGAAGATTGGCTGCTTCGGGAATGCTAAGAAGATGATCGATAACCGGCATTAGTTTTTGCTTGAAGATAAGCACTTCTCTTTCGTCGTCATTTTCACTCGTAAATGTGGCATAACCTTTATTGAGAATGAACGGACCAATGGTTATATCACTTGGTAAAGATAAAGATCTCTTCTTAATTTCTTTCGGGTGGGATTCTTTAGGCAACTCAGAAAGACATTCGGTACCCGGATTACTCTGAGAGTTTCTTCCTGAGTCTTTAATTGAAGGTTTTTTATCGGGGCAACAAATGTTTTTTTGAGCGCAGTACAAGAACTCATCATGATAGCTCGAAGTTTGGTTTCCCGCTTGTCCTGCAATGGAATTTCTCGTCACAGAAAAATTGGAAGTGCGTTCGTTTGTGGGATCTACAACTGAATTTGTACTATTATTGTTATTACTTTTAGTAGTATTATTATTATTTATTACTTTAGAAGTATCTGTACGAGATATATGTTGAGCCTGTTGAGATGCATTTACATAAGGTTTATGATTATTATAATTATGGTAAGTATTTACATGACCATTCTCTTGTTTATATGAATACGAGTTGTAGTGATCGCTTTGGTCACTACTATGTCTGTTAAGGTATTTATTTTCGTATTCAGGAGGGCTGGAATATGGATAAGCTTTACTTAGATTCGGAATAACTGAGCCATGTTTGGAGTTTAAGAAAGTATTTTGGGTACGAGAAGTTTCTTCGATAGTTTTACTTTCTGAGAGTTTTTTATTAACACCTGGAGGCACTTGTAGGGTTGTTCTTCTATTAACAACTTCTTTCCTAGCCCTTTCAATTCCACCTTTTGACTGTGACTCAGTCAATAGAGGTGGTTGGATAATCTTCTCAGTACCATAGTAGGTCTGAGAATGGTACTTAATTGTTTGAGGACCTTCTTCTTTACCATTCAAACTTCGGCAATTTGTAGTTGAAGAGTTTATCTGGCTACTAGGATACGGCGGAGGTCCATTATTATACGTAAAATTATTGGTTTCACCTGATCTATTAGCATATCCTGATATCCCATTGGTACCATTGGTTATGTTATTTTGATTATTTTTAGAATTCAGTGAATCGGAAGAGTAGGTTGGCACTTTCCAATCACTGTACTGATATGGAGGATATGAGTCTTGCCTTACTCTTTCGATTACGAATGGTCCTTGTCCTCTAGATGTTGCTTCGTTATTAGACAAATGGTAGGCACTGTGAACTTTTCCCACACTTTCAATAGTTTTACTACTATGCTCTAAATTTTTGTAAGCTGGTGGAACTGTTTTAGGGTCAAAAACATTTAAATGCTTTGTTGGCACATTTGATGTCAAAATATTATTATGAGTCTCATTATTATTCACATTAAAATATATACTATTTACAGTTGTTGGAACACGAGGTACTTGCGAAGGTTGTGAATTATTGTACATAAATGGAGCAGGCGTAATAGGGGAGGTAATAGGTGAATACTCCTTTCTTTTAACTGGAGAATATTCCTGAGTAGACTGAATTGAAGTTTGAGATGGTTTTGTGGGTTGGGTAGTATTTTCATTTCCATTATAAGCATTATTACTCATACGAACAGGATACTGTTGTACTCTAGGTATTTCTGATTGTTTTTTAAAATTTGGAGGGATGTACGGGAGTCTTTGTCTGACATTATACGGTAAGGATTCGAACCGACACGACTTATAATTAACCATAGGGTCACTATACGGAATCTGATGAGTCGGAGGCATTGAAGGAGGTCTTACAGGATATCTATAATAATAATGCATTTTATAATTGTAATCTGTCCAATGGTATACATTGTCAGGGTGCGAAGGGAATTGGGAAAATGATTTTTGTTGATAGTTGACAGGGTTTGGATGACGATAAATAGGATAAGAATCCGAATAAGAATAGGAAGGTTTTTGAGAATAACCTGGGCTATACTGAAAATTACTTGGATTGGGATTATGTAAATGATGAGGGGGTAACTGATCGTGGTAAGGAACTCTGTGATGAGGAAATTGATAACGGGGCTGTCTTTGGGGATAACTGGAAGGATTTCCTCTATAAAATGGAACGTTGTCAGTAGGTGGATATGAATGATGAGAAACCGGGGGCAAGGATGAATGACATTTATCTATTTTTGGATTAGGAGGTCTAGGTTGATAAATAATTTCTTTTCGTGCCTGAGAAGGATTATAAGGTATTCTTATTTCTTGATTTTCTAGAGGAAAATACTCCGATGAGGAAGAAATTGAAATGTTATACGATGGAAATGGATAGGCAAAACTAGAATCTTCTACATCGGAAATGTTCATTGGTCCCTCGTCTAATCCTACGGCATGACACGCTTTAGCAAGAATGTCCTGAAATTCTTCTACACTACTTTCTACATCATCTTTACTACTTAGAGTGGAAGGATTGTTATTAGGCACTGCTATTTCTTCGGTTTTAGGAACACTTATACTACTTTCCGAAGTTTGAGCATTTTCCTTTAAGGGGGTATCTGGATTGCTTTTCTCACTTATAGTAGATAATGGCGATGGATTTGACCATCGGGACGGAAGGAAAGAATCCTCATTATTTGGCAAAGATTCATCAAAATCATTCAAGACTTTTAGATTTGAATCTTTACTATGATAAGGTGATTTTTCGTCATTTGGAACAACATCTGGCACAGACGTTTCTTGTGAACTACAATCAGAATTCAGATCTGGATTTTTACCATTTATGCTGTTGCCGTTAACGGTGTGAGGCAAGTCTTCTTTCAGTCCTTTTAACTCTGAGGTATTTTCTGAAAGTTTGGTGTAACCTGGTTCTTGTAATGGGCTTTTTATTTCAGAAGAATCTGAAAGTTTCGAGTTTTCATCTGTTTTTACCGAAGAAGTGAAATATTCTGGAGTGACTTTACCGTTTTCTTTTACACTGGATTCTAATTCATCACCACTGCTTTGACATACTGAAGATTGTTTTTGAAAATCGTCATGTATGGAACTCGTTTGATCTCTTACGTCCAGCAAACGGCGTTTCTTGGGCAATGGTTCTAAATCCTGCCTATCGAAGGGTACCATATCAAAATCTCTACAGCAAGACTGAGTATTTTTCCTGATCACAGAAGGATTTCGAGGACATGTTGAAATAATTTCATTGACGCCAGAAATCACTGAAGGAGAATCTTCGCCAGCGTTTGGGTTTTCAGTACGAGGAAATTCGGACGTAACTTTTACAGACTTCGATAAAGGATT
>SEYY01001078.1:74030-76530 GCA_009176605.1 Armadillidium nasatum | reverse complement strand
CTCTCTCTCTCTCTCTCTCTATATATATATATATATATATATATATATATATATATATATATATATATATATATATATATATATATATATATATATATATATATATATATATATATATATATATATATATATTATATATATATATTATATTTATTCATAAATAATACTTTCTCCCACCACCTCTTATAATATAAATATTATACCTTATAATATTATACCTCACAACATTCCCAAAAACGTGGAGTGTTGACTATCACAAGCCACAACTGTTACCACATTCACCCCCTCACCACTCTTTTTCCATTCATTTCCTGTTCACTCTTAAGTCAACCAAAACATACCCTCCTACCCATCCCAGCACCCCATGATCTCATTCTCAACCTTCTCTCCATTCATCAACCTCAACTCCTCAAACCTTGACCTCAAAAAACTTATTCATTTATTCTAACGCCTCTATTCCTATAAAGGTCTCCACTTACCTCTTACACCTTCCACTTTCGATATAAACACCTTTTTAGCCAATCTCCCATCATTCATCCTACAGACATGTCCAAACCACCTCAGCATGTTCTGTTCAGCTCTCTCAAACATACCCCTTCCCCAGGCACATTGCTCCTTTATTCTCACATTCCTACTTAGACCACATACCGCTCTCAGACCTTTCATTTCGGAAACCTTAACCTTTTCCTTTTTCTCGCAAAAACTGGTCCGAAATTCCTCTAGCGGATCCCCTTAACGCATTCACGTCTAATAATCTATCCCTTATCCTCTTCCTAATACATATATAGTCTATCAAACCCCTTTCACCATTTACCCTACTAACTCAGGTCAACTTATGATACAACTTTTTAACAAACCGTATTCCCTATTATAAATCTATTTGCCATACAAACTTCTATTAAACTCTCTCTATTCAAATTTCTATCACCAGCCCCAAACGGACCCACCACTCCTCCTTCCATGTCTGTACCAACTAACGCATTTAAACCTCCTACAAAACACACACATTTACACCTGCCCCAACACCTCCTAAGCATTCGTTTAAGTTCTCCCAAAATACATTTCTTTCTTCTTCCTTAGTTCCATGCACAGGCGCATAAGTAAATACTTTTAGGGATTCGAACTAGCGATCACAAGAGCTATGAGTCCGAAGCGTTACCACTGGACCATATATATATATATATATATATATATATATATATATATATATATATATATATATATATATATATATATATATATATATATATATATATATATATATATATATATATATATATATATATAATATATCAGTGGTGGGCGAATCCGAATCTGAATTCGGATTCGAATGTGCCGGATATGGATTCGGATTCGGGAATTCATACATACACAGATTCGAAGGTGCCGTACACGGATTCTAAGCCTCGAATCGGGATTCGGATTCGAATTGGTGTCTGTTTATTTCTACAGGATTGAAAAATACAATTTCATTAACCTACTTAAAAATTCTGTAATATCTATTAACTGTTAATAAGATTCATGTTTATTCTCTCGTATCTTTCTTTATTGTATGTTCGTCAGAATTAATAGCAAACAGTTAAAAATAAAGTTTGCATCATTTCTAAAAAATATTTAATTAATAAAATTTTGATTACCTGGAATATATATATATATATATATATATATATATATATATATATATATATATATATATATATATATATATATATATATATATATATATATATATATATATATATATATATATATATATATATATATATATAAAGTTGGTAAGTCTGTTTTTATATTTAAGATCCAAAAATGGTTTTAAGTAAAAAAATTTGCGATGATTGGCTGAAAAAACCTGACTAGAATTTTCAACTCAAAAAGTGTGAAAGGAGTAAAAAAAAAAAAGGCTCAAACCATTTGTTTTGAATGAAAATTTTACGTAGTTTTGAAGGTACCAACATACAACTTTGGGACGGGCCATAAGTGGGTGACTTACGAATTTTTGCATTCTTGTAAAATTTCATTGGTATCAATAGTTTTCGCGGTTACAGACATTTTTTTTTTTTTTTTTTTTTTTTTTTTTTTTAAATAACGGTTTTTGTCGTTTGACCAATCTAGCCCAAATTTTGAGGAGCACTGTAGAAAAACCTTGTCTTAACAAATAATGTTCTGGTTTGTTAATATGCATACCTAGAAAAAAAAGCTTGGGGGAAAATTATTTTTTTTGAATTTTTAAAAAAATATTTTGGTTATAATGTTTTTCTTGCTAAAGGTATCAAAATTTCTCTTAAATTATTTTTTTTTTAGATATAGTCCTTGTGCAGTGTTCCTGAAAGTTTGGGCCAGATCGGTCAAGCGAAAAGACCCTGAGGTTGAAAAAAAATTCTCACATTTATCTAACTTAAAACAAATTTTCGGTTTGTATTTCAAAAAAAAAAGGCCCGAGCAAAATAATTTGGAAAAAATTTTGAAAAAATGAAATATTTTTTCAACAATTTTGTCGAAA
>SEYY01001078.1:54030-66530 GCA_009176605.1 Armadillidium nasatum | reverse complement strand
ACAAAATAGATCAGAAATTAAAAACAATAAAGATAAAAATTAAAAAATCAAATTTCAAATTTTCCTTTTAATACAAAAATTTTTAATTTTTAATTTTTTTTTATTCGCAATGAAATAAATATTCCTTGAAAATTGATAATGTTTATTTTTAGCACAAATGAATACATTGAAGTTTGAGAATAATAATTCATGAATAGAATAATATTAAAGCGAATATTTATTTATTTATTTATTTTACCACCGCTCAAGGGCTGGCTAGACCCTTTTCTATCACCAAATTCAGCCACTTAAATAAAATAATATATATATATATATATATATATATATATATATATATATATATATATATATATATATATATATATATATATATATATATATATATATATATATATATATATATATATATATAGAGAGAGAGAGTGCATTCCATTTTCTTTCCCTTCTACTAAACTTAACAAACCCTGGTTTAACTTTGCTTGTTCTCTTGCTATCCGCCGCAGGGATGTTGCCTTCAGGGATTACCATCGTCTTCAAACTCCAGAAACTCACGCAAATTATATTTCATCCGGAATCGTGCAAAATCTATTCTCCGAAACACCCAAAACTCTCTTCTCCGCCGCAAATGCAATAATCTTTCTGGTTCCTCTTCTTCACGCTCATTCTGGCACTTTGCAAAAATGTCAACTCTAACTTTGCTTTTTCCTCTTCCCTTCCTCTAGAAGGAAACAAGTTTCGAAGAGGTTGGGTGTTCTGAGGCGCCTTGAGTTGCTTGCTCTCTATAGGGGTGTTGTTCGTCCCTGTATGGAGTACGCCTCACACATCTGGGGAGGTTCCATTCATACAGCTCTTCTTGAGAAGATGGAGTCTAAGGCAATTCGTCTCATCAAGTCTCACTAATTCTTTCCAGTCTCTTTCTGTCTGTCGAACTGTTGCGTCACTCTCTGTATACTATCGCTATTACAATAAACACTGCTTTTCTGAACTCTCCTGTCGCATACCTCCTTCATTAAGAGCTCGTGCGACACGCCTTTCTACACATTCTCATCTTTTCTCTGTCCAACTCTCCGACCTAAGCCTTAACCGCTATTCTCAATCTTACACGTATTCTACTGGTAAAGTCTGGAACACACTCCCTTTATGTTTTCCCAGCTTCCTTTGACTTGCACACTTTTAAACGACGTGTATCGGAACACATCGGCCGTTAACGACCAAGATCTGATGTTTCACAACTCCGGTTGAAATTGATATTCCTCCGGCCTTTGCCCACCGGAGGATATATATATATATATATATATATATATATATATATATATATATATATATATATATATATATATATATATATATATATATATATATATATATATATATATATATATATATATATATATATATATATATATATATATATATATATATATATATATATATATATATATATATATATATATATATATATATATATATATATATATATATATATATATATATTACTGTTTACATTTTGAAAAGTACTACGTGTAATTATGATGTACTTCGGTTTATTTTTTTCTGATGAACTGTTAAATTTTCAAAAAAAGATTTGAATGTATATAGATTGTTATTAACTCTTTACAAAAAATCTTTTTTTATTTTTGGTAGCTTGGGTACTACTGGATTTCAGACTGGCGGAAGAATAGGGAAATAGGGCGGTGAGATACTCCCTGTAAAAAGAGTTCCTGAGGGAGAGGGTGAGAATAGATAGGAAAACCTCAGACCAATATCTTTTCGACTTTGAAACTCTTTATCCTAGAGTTCTCCAGAAGATTGTTCTCGGCGCAATGCTTTCCATAACTAGTACGAGAGAATAACATTCCTTCTATCTTTCCTCTAAACTCTTTCTCTCAGAGATCTCTAGAATATTGGTTTTAGAAGAATTGGTTTCTAATACTGATCCTAGATTTGTTGCAAGTAATTAAATTAAAAGGGGGGAGGAGGTGGCTAGCTCTGTCTTCTTAGAACTATAAAAAGAAAATTTTCGTATGAATCCACAGTACATATATATATATATATATATATATATATATATATATATATATATATATATATATATATATATATATATATATATATATATATATATATATATATATATATATATATATATATATATATATATATATATATATATATATATATTAAAATATTAACTTTAAAATAAACAATTTAACTATATATATATATATATATATATATATATATATATATATATATATATATATATATATATATATATATATATATATATATATATATATATATATATATATATATATATATATATATATTATATATATATATATATATATATATGTGTGTGTGTGTGTGTGTGAGGGGGGCTGAAAAAAATAACGCCTGTTGCTGAAAAATAACAGGCATAAACATGTGCAAACTTGCAATTGAAAGATTGAAGCTTGTAGAATTGATTTGACACGCGAACGGTATCGTTATTTAGTTTCATGTAGTACAGTGATAGAAAAATGGAACTAATAGTGATACTTTGTTGAAGCAACGTGCAGTGATTGAAATTTTGCATGCTGAAGTTGTACAGAATGTGGCTGAAATTCATCGTCGTTTGCTCGAGGTGTGTGGAATGAACGCTACAGATGTTAGCAACGTTCGACGATGAGTCCGTAAAGTAACTCTTTCCAATAAAGGTAAAATGTTTTCTTGATGCTCCGAGAAGTGGCCGCATCATTACAGTGACCGCTGACCAACATCATGCTCGCGTTGAAAACATTTTTCGGGGAAATCTACGAATTAAACAGTCCGAAATTGCTTCCATGCTTGCACTTTCAAAAGAGCGTGGTCGTCAAGCATTAAATTGCAGATTTTAGGTATCGAAAAATTTGTGAGCGTTGGAAGCCAAGGAAGGTGACAAAAGACATAGGGAAACAAAGGGTCGATATTGCTAATGAAATTCTAAATCGTTATCGTCGAGACAGCGACCAATTTCTTTAAAATATTGTAAAGGGAGACGAAACGTGAGTCCACTACTACGATCCAGAAGGAAAATGAACCTCTATGGAATTGAGACACCCAAGCTCACCTGGCGTACGAAAGTTTATGGCCGAACCCTAGGCTGGTAAACTCATGCTGATAGCATTCTGGGATGTGAAGGGTCTCGTTTATTCAGAATATCTGCCGAAAGGCACGATTGTAAACTCGAATCGTTATTGCGAAACTCTCCAGATATTGAAGAGAGGCATCCGACGAATAAGACCAAATCGTACCGTTTTCCTCCTGCATCATGACAATGCTCGAACACATTGCAGTGCTCAGAAGCTTCAACGCTTAAACTTCGAGATCATTGATCACCCACCCTACAGTCCTGATCTGGTCCCCAGTGATTTTCACTTATTTTCAAAGTTGAAGGAGAGTCTCCGGAGAGCGAGATTTGCTTCAGATAATGAGGTGAAGAAGAGCAGTAGCAGACTGGTTCCGGAAAACAGATCAAGACTTCTCTTCAACCGGCTTCGAAAAATTGGGTTCAACGTTTGCAGAAATGTTTTGATGATCGAGGAGGTTATGTAGAAAAATAATATTGCATGTTCATGGAATAAACCTTTGACCTTCTTTCAGTCTTTGTTTAATTACCTTATCTGCAGTGTATGAGATTTTCAGGCAGAACAGGCGTTACTTTTCAGCCCACCCTCATATATCCAATTTCAGGTTGCTTCGTTCATCTTTCGAAGGAAAGGAATCTTTTTTTTTTTTTTTTTTTTTTTTTTTTTTTACTCTAGAATATGAATTTCATTTTATAAAAAAATATCCAACTGCAAACCAGCCATATTGTCCCCAAAATCTTATCTGTAATCTCAAAAGAGGCTCGATGTGCCACGAGATGTGAATGATAAGAACATTCTTCAATAATTTTGATACTTTATATAAACTATTTATTTTAAAGTTTCATTTAGGTTTTGCAACTTGACACCCATACACACACACACACACACACACATATATATATATATATATATATATATATATATATATATATATATATATATATATATATATATATATATATATATATATATATATATATATATATATATAATATATATAATATATATATATAATATATATTATTTAATATTAATAATATAATATAATAATTAATAAATAATAATATAATAATAATAATAATAAATAATAATAATAATAATAATAATAATAATAATAATTTTTTTATATTTTTTTTTTTTTTTTTTTTTTTTTTTTTTTTTTTTTTTTTTTTTTTTTTTAAAAAAAAAATATAAGAAAAAGAAAAAAAAAAAAATTTCTTTTCCCAAATTATATTCTGAATTCTTTCAATTGTTTTCACTAAAACTAAATTTAAACAATATATATATATATATATATATATATATATATATATATATATATATATATATATATATATATATATATATATATATATATATATATATATATATATATATATATATATATATAGAGAGAGAGAGAGAGAGAGAGAGAGAGAGAGAGAGAGAGAGAGAGAGAGAGAGAGAGAGAGAGAGAGAGAAAGGGGGAGAGAGAAATAGAGAAAAAGGAGGAGAGGGAGAGAGAATGCTAACAATGCAAAACAATCGTATGAATGAGTGAAAAATGTTTAATGTTTTATTACTGTTGTAACATTCATTTCAATGGATTTCTATTTCTACTCAATTTCGAAAAATAATTGCGATGATTTAGTTCAATTTTCTCAGTTTTTGTAGTTCGACAACTCTTACTCAATCTAGTTTGAAAAAGGGTCCGTCAGTGCTCAAAGTTTAAGATTAAATTGGTTGTTACGTATAAATAACGAGACAAAAAAAATTCCAGTTAATTTTACTAAATTTATTTATTACATATTATTAATTTATGCATTTATGAAAGAAAAAAGAAAAAGTGTTTAATAAATATTAATAATAATACTATGACAAGTTGCTGGTCTTGAAAATTGAATTCTGTGACGTCATGAATATTCGTCTATGGATGTGTTCAATGAAAATGTATCATACACAGTATTAATTATTTAATTAATAATTTTTTTCAGAATTTTTATTGAATCCGAATAAAAAAAAGGTATGACAAGTAATTTTTAACATTCAGTGTATCTTATTCTTATAGTAGTGAAAAGTCAGAGAACTCTAACATGGTACCAGAAAAATAGGCCTAGTAATAATCCCTGATTGGTAGTTGTATTTTGAATTAACAATAAAAAAAATCTTCAAAAAATTTCAAATAGTTTCGGGCACCATCCGAACTGGCTGGAATTCTACTATTCATAGTTTACAGGATGTCATGTACTTGATCATATAAAACCTTCGGAGATATTATAAATGCCTGATAGGAGTAGGATATAAATTTTTGTAAATATCTAGAGTAGAATTAGATAGAAATGGATATTTGTAGTAGGAATGCTATCAATAAAGCAGCCAGAATAAATGTGGAGGAACAGCAGATTTACACTATTAGAGATGTTTTTAACTAAAAAAGGTAATTTCGTCATTCGAAGAGTAACACTAGTAGGCTACATTTCATCTCAGTGAAAGTGCGCTTAGTCTACTAAGTCATAATCCTTCAGTTAAGAACTGAAAAGAAATCTGCATGAACAAAAGAGAGAAAAAAATGGTAAAATAGACTTGTTAATCGTTTGAACGATGAGAAAAAAAAGTGTAATTAATTTTTCGAAAAGAGGATTTGGTAGAAGAAAGAATGAACCAACAATGAAATGGATCCTACTTTATTGTGGAGGTGGCCTCAGTTTTTGTAAAAATAGATGGAAGATAACCAATAAGGTTACAGTTAATGCTTGTAATGTAAGGTGACCATCCTTCCCGATTTTTTTTAAGAGGGTAAATCGGGACGGATAATTGTATTTTATTCAACTTTGTTTAAATTAGATGACAAAAATGTTTTTTTTTTTTTTGTAGAATGTCCTTAACTAATAAACCATATTACTTGTTTTTGAAAACAACAATCGTATTTCTTTTTGATATTAAAAATCACCCTTCTTTATACATCCCTTAAAACCCTTACGAACAGGGTATTTGGGGGGGGGACGGGCCAATGTTCAGAAGCGTCCCGATTTTTTATCAGAAAAATATGGTCACCTTTTTGTAATGACGTTTATTTCTCTTGCCTTTACTGTTAGTTAAAAGAAATTATTATTGCAATGATTTAACACATGCTGCTTACTTATCGCTTATCAGACAAACATTTTTTTTTCAAGTGAATAGAGTTTTTTTTTTTAATTCTAAACATTCACGAAAATTCTATTGCATATAGAAATTTTCTTCATTTACATTGAGTTTGCATAAAATGTCTTGAATACATTAAAAAATAAGTAGTGTTCTTCCTTCATTTCTCTTGAAAGAAAAACACTGATTCCTTACCATGTTTTCCCGCTCATAATTATACACTTTAAATTCTTTCCAAATAGTAAAAACTCTCGTAATCATTCATCATACTTCAACCCAATGAGTGAAAGCTATATAATTTCGCCAAAGTACGAAGTTAATGTAATCGACTCAATAAGATAAACATATCAGACGAATGTGTCAAAATAAAAGTTCTCTCGAACACGCATCCACTGAAACTGAAATCTTGTCGGTTCTTATCTCCCACTTTTTTCAACAATGATTGAGGTGATTTAGGCACCACAGCTGAATACATTTCGTGAAAAGCTAGCATAGAGGCTACAGAGCCATCAGTAAGTATGATTCAATTCCAAAAAAGGAGTTACATAGGTTTTGAATTTCAATTGAAATTGAATTTCTGAATAGAAATTGAAACTAAACAATAGAGTTGTCGTCCGAGATGTGAATATGAGAGAAAATAAGTGTATTCCTATCTAATAACATTAGTGCTGAAAAAGTAAAAGGATGTTCGGGAATTGGTTAAAACCTACCCGAGTATATGTAGGTACTTAATAGGTTGCTACTTGTAGAGCTACTTATTTACAAATATATGTTCCTTTCTGAATTACAAATACGATAACCTATTTACACATTCAAAATGAAATTTATTTTCAAAATTATTTGCGTTGTTTACCTTTAATAGATAGTAAAATTTGGTGTGGTGCTGCTTGTCTTGATAATATCAGACTTTTTTTTAAGTCATTATCTTCTCTTCATGAAAAGAGTTAAATCTGGTATCATCCTGCCCTAATTTCTAAAATGATGAAAATGATTAATAAATTGAAGGACCATTCAATTATCTACTGCTCACAAGTGCAGTTGAGATACAAGAAGTAATTTCGTGTATTATACCTGAATATAATATATATATATATATATATATATATATATATATATATATATATATATATATATATATATATATATATATATATATATATATATATATATATATATATATATATATATATATATATATATTAGAGAGAGAGAGAGAGAGAGAGAGAGAGAGAGAGAGAGAGAGAGAGAGAGAGAGAGAGAGAGAGAGAGAGAGAGAATGTGAAAAACCAGTTGAGTAACAATTTCGTAAATCAACAATGGAGTTAATAGAAGGTGGTATTCTTGAAAGTTCTGTGACATGTGCAGTTCTTTTCCGAATCATTGTAAATTATTGTGATGAGGGATTAATAAGTAGAATTTCTAAAGTGATTCGAAATTGAAAACTGTTTCTAGATAATCTCGAAGGCTCGCTATAGTTCAACGGAAATGGGAAGACTTCTGAGTTTGGCTAAGTGGTTAACGATATTAATAATAAAAATGTAAGGTACTTTACACTGGTAACCTATTGAAGGGTTTGATTTACAACACGAAAGGAAAATGGTTAGAGTTTGCTGACAAAGAAAATTACTTTTGCTTGGTTATGAAATTGTCAGAGCAATGCTTGGAAACTAGGAAAATACGCAACAACTTCGGAACTTTATAATAACAAGGAATTAAGAAGCAAGCTCTATAACAGTTATAATAGGCCATAACTGAATGATGTTGACAGGCTTGAATCACCTACCATTTATATGATTGATGTAGTTACTATAATAAAAAAGCTACAAAAATGATTAGTGGTTTTGCAAAAAGAGGTTACGAAATAAGAATTAACTTGACATAGTTTCCATGAAAGGGAAATTAGTTCAGAATGGATATGATTGAAGTTTATAAACACTTTTTCATCTCGATTCTATTAATTAACATAATAATAAACATGTTTTTAATACGAAACCGACTTTATTGGGAGTTGACGGTTGTTGTTGTTTTTTTTTTTTTTGTTTTTTTTTTTGTTTTTTTTTTTTTTTTTTTTTTTTGAGAGCGGACCTCACCGACGAGGGGATATGCCGTCCTTCCAGGCAGACAAAATACTGCCCTTCAGGCCATCACGAGTTCAGTGCGAGCGAAGCACGTCCACACCCAACGAGAGCTGGTAATGCTCTCCTAGTTGACGTTTGTAGTTGGATATTGTAGACATTATTCGTAGAGTAGACTCTTATTTTAACTTAAATTTCATCGACAAAGAATTGAAGAATATTAAAAAAAAAAAAATAAATAAAAAAAAATAAATAAATTAAAACATTTAACAAAGAAAACATCTAAAATATATTTAACAACGTCATCTATTCATTTATTCTAAATAATAATTAACATCTTTTAATTAAAATAATTAGTTCATCTTAAAAAGTACTTTTCAGAATGTAAAAAATTTTGATTCCGGGATAAAAATTAAAATAAAATTCCGGCCTTCATAGGAACCAGAATAAAATATGAAATTCCGGTCGGAGTTCCGGTCGGAATTCAGGTTCATTACTAAAGTTAAAAATATCTTTAAACTTAATTAGCATAAACGACAGAAGAAAAGCTATATATATATATATATATATATATATATATATATATATATATATATATATATATATATATATATATATATATATATATATATATATATATATATATATATATATATATATATATACTACTCTTCAAAATTAACTCATCACTGGCTCATATGACGTTAAGAGACTAGAGAAGGGTCAAAACGCTGCGTAAGTTTATTGTGCAAATGACATAGCATCGGGGACACATTATATAGTGGTAAGATTGTCGTGGGGCCCTAGGACTGTCCTCCACGGACATCTGATCCCATACGCGATGCATCACCAGCAGCAGCGCCTGGAGGTTTCCTGGCGGTGGTTGCAGCTGTCACAACCACCGTTTTAACTTGTCCCACACATATTCAATTCTGTTTAGATCGTGACTGTATGCTGGCCAATTCAAAGTCCTAATTTGGATCGTCTTAGTTATTCGGTAATACATATCGCCTTGTGTGGTCTTGTTTTAGGACGAATAATTAATCGATGTAGTGGACATATGGAAGGACATAAGGATGTCTGCGATGTACCGTCCGGAAGTTATGGGACCGCCATCTAGGACGCGCAACTCTGTATGACCGTTAAAGATATGCCTCCCCAGACCATGAGAGATCCACTCCAAATGGCAGTACCTCCCGGATATTACACTGCGCGTACCTCTCATTAAATCGTCGATAAACCATGGATTGCCGATCTGAGATGCAGAGACTGACTCTGGGCTCATCCATTAATAGCCCAATCGCCGACGGTCCAATGTAGGTATTCCCGGGCAAATGCTAGTCGTGAACGTCGATGCTCCCTGGTGTGTCGTGGTTCTATATTGTGTTCCACGAGGAGTCAACGTATTGTATTATCACTTCTACTTACCTCCTGCAGATGTATTTGAAGGTGTCTTGCTGTTGGCGGTTTCTTATGGCCCGCATACGTATAAAAGTCTACAACGGCAATCGTTGAGAGTGGCCTACCTTGGCCCCGACGTCTTGCGCGCTCTTGGGTGTCGTGGTACCGCTGCACAGCCCGTGCAATGGTTGCGTGCGCTACACCAAACCGTCAACCGAGTTCACGGATACCCGTACACCTCGGCAATGAGGGTGGTAATCTGTACGCACTCATCACAGATTAGGCGCGTGCAATCCATTCCGTGGCAATCCATTCCATGACTGTAGCCGCTAAATTCCCACCTTAATGGACTACGTAGCCAACATGCACCCTCGAAAACCTTTCGCTAATCGCTAAAGCAGGAGTTACGTCGTTTGTCATTTACCTTAATTATAGCGATGGCGAACCCTGTAGACCCCCCCTCCCCAACATTCTTACGGCGCTGAATATTGTGTCCCTGATGCAATGTTATTCGCATCATATAGTTACACAGCGTTAAAGTCTTTTCTCTAACCTCGTAACGTCATAATTATGAGCAACTGGTGCGTAAATTTTGACTATATAGTATATATATATATATATATATATATATATATATATATATATATATATATATATATATATATATATATATATATATATATATATATATATATATATATATATATATATATATATATATATATATATATATATATATATATATAATGATGAATAGTGAATGTATATCACTGCAGATGTGGATTTAGATAAAACAAAATTTTAAAAAAGCTTTTATAATTCAACAAGTTGTTTTCAAATTTTTTTTTTTTTTTTTTTTTTTTTGTATAATTTAAAGTTTGAAATAAAATTTAAAAAAAATCTTTAAAAAAGTCATTTTCCAAACGATTTTCGATATATAATATATATATATATATATATATATATATATATATATATATATATATATATATATATATATATATATATATATATATATATATATATATATATATATATATATATATATATATATATATATATTAGTTAATGGTAGAGTGTTATTGACTCAGCAGACCCCATAATGTGCTCTGCATATAAATTATATATATATATATATATATATATATATATATATATATATATATATATATATATATATATATATATATATATATATATATATATATATATATATATATATATATATATATATATATATATATATATATATTGAATAAGGAGATAAAAATGTAATAGAGAAGATCTAAAAAATTACACGTGTACAAACTTACTGCTATACTTGTACAACTGTACATACAATACCCAGAAGTACTGTACAATAGTACTAAATTTAATCCGTCCCACGAAGAAGAGAATTTAGAATTGGTTATAGCACAATTAATTCCATTCAAGTAGTCTAGTAAGAAATAGAAGGATGTAATGTATATATCATGTATTGATTTTATAGATCGTAAAAATATGACCTTAGTGACCGAAAGATATAAGTTATGTGAATAGCTATAGGTATTACAAGAAGCTTTAATAATATATACAGGAAAATTACTACATCAGTTATTTGAAGAGGATAAAATAGGAAAAACATGAAAAAAAAACATGCAGATGAAATTTAGTCAAAATTACTTAAAGCTATATTACTCGTAGAAAGAATATTGCAGAAACTAAGTTGTAGAAATGCGAGTATGAACATATATGTAAGAAATCACTGTCTATTTATACTTGGTCTGTGAAGATATCTAAGTAATTAACGATTTGTTAATGATATGGTACTCACAGCAGAACCTGAGGGGCTGTAGTGGATCTATCAGAATAGTAGAATAATAGTAAGAACTTATACAAAACCAAAGTTCAATCAGTACATACCTCTCCAACAAGTAATGCTCAGCAATTTCAACGAAGAACAAGTTAAAGAAACATATTTTCAAAAGGTAAAGAGACAAATGAAATCAAAAGAAGAATGAAAATAGATTGGAACATTATGTGTGGATTGATTAATTTCGGTGGTAATACCAGCAACGAAATATTTGGGTACAATACAAGAATGAAGAACAACACTGAGAAGAATGAAATGACGTATGCTTGGTATAAGACGTAGAGACATAAAAAGGAACGACTGGATAATATAGCAAACAAAATTAACAAATAACAATCAGTGTCAAACAAACAAACGAAAGTAGACAAACAGGTCACAAACTCTGAAGATATTGACGATAGCTAGACAAAGAAGATATTAAACTGGATAAAACTCAAATCTGAAAAGCCCAAGAAAAACCTTGAATAAACGAAGTTGGAAGCATTTTACAAAGGCCTATTTTGCAATATATACAGCTTATATATATATATATATATATATATATATATATATATATATATATATATATATATATATATATATATATATATATATATATATATATATATATATATATATATATATATTATATAATGTAATGCATATTTCATTATTTTCAGCCATACGATAAACATATGTACACGAACTGGACTTGGTATAAGAAATGATAAAATATTTATAAGAAAATGCTTTAATATTCCTGAAACCTACAGAAGAAATCGATAAGTGGTAAAATAAATAGAAGCTAAATTATTTATACATTTTTTTTTTTTCAACTTTCATATAAAACCATTTACGTAGTAGGAACAATTGTAAGATGATTTAGCGACTGTACTTATCGTTCTGTTATCTCTTATCATAGACATTGAAAAAATATACTATTATTAATATGTGTTTATTTAT
>SEYY01001078.1:39030-41530 GCA_009176605.1 Armadillidium nasatum | reverse complement strand
ATATATATATATATATATATATATATATATATATATATATATATATATATATATATATATATATATATATATATATATATATATATATTATATATATATAACTCAGACTAAAACTTAACTAGAGTGATAATAATAATCCTTTATGTAAGATGAACATGCTGAATAACGAACGAACAATCACTCTTACGATCAACAAGTCACGTGATGCGGAGAGAGGGAGAGAGAGAGAGAGAGAGAGAGAGAGAGAGAGAGAGAGAGAGAGAGAGAGAGAGAGAGAGAGAGAGAGAGAGAGTAGTTTTAGTAACGGTGTTTTAGCAATAAACTTCATAACTATTTTAATAATAAATAATTCATTTCCCTATAATGAATATATTAGTAATTTATGCTCCCATTACATAATGAAGTTGAATACTCATATATATATATATATATATATATATATAATATATATATATATATATATATATATATATATATATATATATATATATATATATATATATATATATTATATATATATATATATATATATATTACGTTGCAAACGCTTGTAAGACCGTGTGATATAAGTACATAAGTGTGTATTGATTTTTTTCTTTTAATATTCCATAAGTTTATGATTATTGCTGATTTTAAATAATAAAAATGTAGTGAACATTGTAGAATTACATTGATAAATCCTGCCATTGTGTTTATATTTATTTTTAACATTTACCGTAATAATATTCGGCCGTTGTTTATAATATATTTTGTAAGTGATAACTTCAAAAAAAATAAATAAAAAAAAACTCAAAAGTGAAATCAAATATCTAATACATTTCTTTAAATAATATAAAAATTATACTTTGGGGTTTTTAGAGCATTTGTTCTCAATCTGGGGATGGGACCCCTCCTTGGGAGGCGTGTTAAACTATGAAAAACACAAAACTAACAAATTTGGGGGTAATGCTATAATTTCACGCAAAGGTTCCACTCTCAAACTGTTATATATATATATATATATATATATATATATATATATATATATATATATATATATATATATATATATATATATATATATATATATATATATATATATATATATATATATATATAATATAAGGTAAAGGTGTAGATTGATTCTGAGTTTCGATTTTTGGGAAATATCGATATTCGAAAATATCGAATCTGCCGTAAAAGAGGCCTAACCTATACAAGAACGTTGCCGCGACATACAGCTACCTTAATGTTAAGGATATCGATTAAATAAAATATTTGATATAAAAATATCGAACCTCAGAAACAATCTACTAAGCTTATATATATATATTATATATATATATATATATATATATATATATATATATTATATATATATATATAATATATTATATATATATATATATATATTAATATATATATATATATATATAAAGGTGGAGATTGTTTCTGAGTTTCGATTGTTAAAAAAATATCGAAAATATCAGAGAAGCAAACAAGAAGTTGCCAGAGGTACTATTACAGACATACACACAATTATTATTACTTACTTTTCTAGCAGAACCTAATTCGATTATAACCTGAACTACCGAAGTTGCCGTAAAAAGAGAATATATTACTTACTTTTCTAGCAGAACCTAATTCGACTTATCATAACCTGAACTCCGAAAATGCCGTTATAAGAGGCAATAAGAAGAACGCAACTATGACATGAAAAAAGGAAAAGTTATAGGCAGAAAGTATCGATTAAAATAAATATCGACATAAAAAAATATCGATATAAAAAATATCGAAACCTCAGAAACAATCTACCTATATATATATATATATATATAATATATTATATATATATATATATATATATTATATATATATAATATATATATATATATATATATATATATATATATATATATTATATTATATATATATATATATAATTGTTAGTATAAACTTGTGATGGGTGTGTATACAATAGTATAAAGTGGGTACATCGACATCAAAAAATTAAGACCCCTGCTCTAGAGTATAAGATTTCAAATACAAGTAAACAATTATAAGAATAAGGAAGAGGAAAAAACTAATTTAATTCTAGTTTCAATGTAAATATCAAAATCCGTCATATCTAAATTCGATTAATATTTATTAAATTAAATAAATAAAACTGCACTTCTCCAAAATAAAATAAAAAAAAATAAAATAATTCTTAATTCATATATATTCCAGACGCCATTTTTTGTTTATTTATTCGCCACAAATTTGCTAACAATACTTATTATAGTACACACTATTTGTGCAACAAAGAGACGTAAATTAATAAGTGAAAATTATGAATTCTGAGCTTCACACCCTAACTGTATTTTATTCCGCCTAAGGCTAAGCCAAGCCACCCAAATTCAAAACAGGTAAATCTTGCTTTTGTTTTTTTTTATCAGTTATCAAATATTTCGGTAATAATAGGAGCCTTTCAAAAATCATATATATAATAATATTATTATATTATATATATATATTATAT
>SEYY01001078.1:31530-34030 GCA_009176605.1 Armadillidium nasatum | reverse complement strand
AAGTGTTCGGGATATCACATATCCTTGAGGAACACCACTATTAATAGATTTAAAGGATGAAAGGTGGCCGTCTTCAACATTTACTATAACAGAAAGGAAATCAGAGAGAAGACTACAGAGAGATGGATATATTCCGAAAGAGGGAAGTTTGTATATCAATGCTTTGTGACAGACTCTATCGAAAACTTTCGATGTGTCCAGCAAGATAGCAAAAAGATTCACCGAAATGCCGAAGAGCGGAGGACCAAGAGTCAGAGAGGAGGGAAAGAAGATCACCAGTAGAGCGTTTCTTACGAAAGCCATACTGGCAATCAGAGATAAGATTAGAAGAATTGAGATGTTTCCAAATCTTCCTGTTAAGGATAGATTCGAAAACTTTAGAATGAACGTAAATTAAAGAAAGTTACTGTAGTTAAGGGGTTGAGAGGGGTCCCCCTTCTTCGGCACAGGCTGAATGAGCGTACGTTTCCAGCAAGAAGGGAAAGTTGAAGTAGAAAGACATAGACGAAATAGTTTACCAAGGCAGGGTGCAAGTTCAGAGGCATAAGTTTTGAGAACCACAGGAATGATACCTTCAGGACCGTACCCCTTCTTAGTGTTGAGCTCAGAGAGAGCAGAAATGACGTCTTTAGAAGAAATTACAATTTTAGGCATAAATCAGTTGGGGGGGTTGAAGGAGAAGGAATTGTTCCGGAATCGTCTAAGGTTGAATTAGAGGCAAAGGTTTGAGCGCACTCAGAGGGATCCCTCCCACGGAAACAGTAATCATTCCATGGAAAATCAGAAAAGTACAACCGCAAATCAGGCCAGTTAATGGCACCGAAATGCCAGAAATGTCTCCTCGCCGTAGGCGGGGACTGTTCTTGTGGAAGACTTGAATAAACAGGACAGATACAGAGATAAGAAGGTGATCGGATAAAGGCAGAAGGAGAAAGAGTTTGATAGTGTAAGGAGAAGGATAAAAGGTTAGGAAAAGATCAAGTATGTTGGGTTTATCATCAAGGTGGTCAGGGATACGAGCAAGAAGATGCACCACCTACTCAAGGTTGTTCTGGAAAGAATGGTAGGTGAGTTCACCAGCTGTATCATGAGAACTAGATGAAAGCCATTGGCGGTGGTGAACATTGAAATCACCTAAAATGATAATTTCGGAGAAAGGAGAAGAAGAAAGAATGTGTTCTATTTTGGAGTTAAGATAGTCGAAGAATTTTGGATAGTCTGTAGAGTCAGGAGATAAATAGACAGAACAAATGAGTTTAGTTGTAGAGTTACAAGAGTGTTTAAGCCATAAAGTAGAGAATTCAGAAGACTCCAAATTAGAAACACGAGAACAGACAACATCGTTGCGCATATATGCGCCACATCTGCCTTTGGTTGAAAATTGAGGATAGAGACAGTAGGAGGAAACAGAATAGGGTTTGCTATCAGAGCACTCAGACGCCTGAATTCCAGTTAAGAACAAGAGACGAGGCCTAGAATATATATATATATATATATATATATATATATATATATATATATATATATATATATATATATATATATATATATATATATATATATATATATATATATATATATATATATATATGTTCAAAAGGACTGGTGTATGAGCCAGCTACAGATGAACACGCTAAAATTAATCAAATAATAAAAGTTAAGCTTGCGATTATATTGTTTGACTATATATCGTTTGTGAAGTGTTCAAATCAAAGGTTACTGATGTTCAATCAAACAAATTTGCTTCTTCTGTTCTAAATTCTAAAACTTCAAATACTTTGCATAGAAATACTTTCTTCTATTCTGTTGAGGATGCAGCAAGTCTCCTTAAATATTGGTAAAAAATAGCACATTATTTTGATACATAATAAGAGTTGGTTTAAAAATATTTTTTAAATGTTTGGTATTTTCAGCTTATCTCTTATGGAAGAATATCATTATTTATGTACAAATATTTTCCGTCATTAAAAAGAAACAATTTCAGTAGAAGGCTTCTAAAAAGTATAACATTGATGTTAACATTGATGTTATTCATCATGTTGCAACAAATAAAAGATTGAAAGCAAATTATTGAAACAGAATAAGCATATACTACAATTACTTTGAACAAATGAATTGGAAGAATATATCATATCGTATTCTTTTCTAAAACAGCTGTAAGGGCAGAGCACTTCTATTATATATATATATATATATATATATTATATATATATATGTATATATATATATATATATATATATATATATATATATATATATATATATATATATATATATATATATATATATATATATATATATATATATATATATATATATATATATATATATATATATATATATATATATATATATACACCGCATAATCCTATCTTTATACTCGAATACGAAGGCAAACTCTCTCTCTCTCTCTCTCTCTCTCTCTCTCTATATACTATATATATATATATATATATATATATATATATATATATATATATATATATATATATATATATAT
>SEYY01001078.1:16530-19030 GCA_009176605.1 Armadillidium nasatum | reverse complement strand
ATTTTATTAATAATTTTCCAAAATTAATAATTTTAACTTTTGGCTTAACATATTAAAATAAATCATTCGTCTTCTAGAATCCAAGCTCTGATGACGTCCGAAGTTGGCTCGGACGAAACCGGTCAGCAAATAGAAGAAAAAAAAACCTTTTGGAAAATTAGAAATAGAAAATTAAAAAGATATTAAAAATAAAAAAAAAAATTAAAAATAATAATAATAATAATAATAATAATAATAATAATAATAATAATAATAACTAATAATAATAATAATAATAATAATAATAATAATTATAATAATCGTAAAATATTTTATATATAGTGACTTCTAAATTTTAATATCAGAAAAAAAAACAACAAGTGTTTAGATAATTGTTTTCAATTTGTGCTCAGAAGAGTCTACTAATTTCTGTGCAACAGTTTGACTAAGTTAAAAAGATTTTACAACCAATTATTTCGAAAAATAAAAATTACAAAAGAAATCTTAAATAAATTAAGGTAAAAAGAAACACCTGCGAATCCCTTCTCAAATGGCTACCGTAAAACGAAGATATATGAATATATATATATATAATATATATATATATATATATATATATATATATATATATATATATATATATATATATATATAATATATATATATATATATATATATATATATATATATATATATATATATATATATATATATATATATATATATATATATATATATATATATATATATATATATATATATATATATATATATATAATATATATATATATATATATATATATATATATAATATATATATATATATATATATATATATATATATATATATATATATATATTATATATATATATATATATATATATATATATATATATATATATATATATATTATATATATATAATAAAAATTTAAATATTTAAATCTAATAATAAAAATAGGAATGAAAACAGTGTGAAGTAACATTGTGAAAAAAAGCCGAGCGTGTCAATCAAACAGTTATTTTCCCTTCAATAAATATGTTATGGAATACATTTTATTTTGTTTTTAAATAAGAACACGTATCAAACTAGCAATGTTTTATATTTTTAACAATTTTCACTAAATAATTTTTTTATTTTTTTTTTAATTACTACAAATATTAAATGAGAATGTGAAGTTTAAAAAATGAAAAATGCTTATACTTTTAACTGTAATGTAAAACATATGTTGATTATTTGACATAATCGCATAAATATTACAATTTTTTTTTTCTGAAATTTTCTTTTTAAGAGTTTTTTTCATTCATTTTGTGTAACAGAGGAAAAATAAAACAAACTACAAATAAACTCAAACGACAAAGACAAAATGGAGAACAACATGAATAAGGAAGAAAGAGGAGAAACAAGAACAATAATAGAAGAAAAACAAGAATAAAAACAAAACAAAACAAATAAACAAGTGTTTGTCAGTGCAGCAACTGATTTCAGTTTAAAATTTAAAAAAAAAAAATATTATAAATATATATAATATAATATATATATTATATATATATATATATATATATATATATATATATATATATATATATATATATATATATATATATATAATATATATATATAATGATGGATCATATTTTTTTTTTAATTTGCGGATGCGGCTGCGGGTCGAATTTGGAGAGTGCGGATGTTGAATTTTCGAAAGTGCGGATGCGGATGAATCTAAGTACCTTGCCCACCATTCTGTCATTCTTCACATATGTACAAACCATTTTAGCACATCCTCCTCCTCTCTATCAATTACACCCTTCTTCCATTTACACATCTCCCTTATTCTTTCATTTCTAATCCTATCAATCATTCTCAATTTATGTATCGCTCTCAAATCTTTCATCTCAAAGACATTGAAACTTTTTCTCCACCGAACACTTATCATCTATGTTTCACACCCATACAATACAGAAGGTGAACAATACATTCAAACATTCTTATCTTTATTCTTTCGAAATTTTTTCCTTTCTTCCATACTTTTCTTAGGCCCCCAATACTTTCATTCCTTCTACCACTCTGTTCTTTTTTCTTTTTCCGTCCCACCCTTACCTTCCACCCAACATTACTAGATATTTGAATTCATTCACCTCCTCAAGTTTCCATTCTCACACTTCTACAAACCAATTCCTCCTCCACATTTCCTCATCCCCACCTCCAATCCTCATAATTTTATTCTTCGCTGGATTGAATTTCAATCTCGTGTTTGCACATTTCCCTTCAAACTCTCTCACAAGTATTCTCATCTTTTCTCCAGATTCTGCCACCAACACATGCCGCATCATCTGCAAAAAGTAAAACATTCACTTCACATTCACCCTCCATATTCTCAACGTAATACTCTTCCCTTCTCTCTCCATTTTTCTAAGTAAACATTCATCAATAGATTAAATAACATGGAGATATTACACACCCCTGTCTCAATCCCACTCCTATGCTAAACCAATCCGATTGTTCTCTCTTCACCCTCAC
>SEYY01001078.1:10000-16430 GCA_009176605.1 Armadillidium nasatum | reverse complement strand
TTCGCTGTCTGTATCTAATTTCATGTTTAATGAACATCACCTCTCCTAATCTATACCTCATCTCTTGCTCTTACGGAAACTTAGGTGTTTGAGAGTTCCAACAACAATCAAGCTCTGATTTCTTTTCCTGTATCTATCGTCAATTTTCAGCCAATGGAAGATACTGCACATATGAGCGCAACGATGTTGTTTGTTCAAGAGTTTTTAATTTGGAGCCTTTCGAGTTCTCTACCTTATGGCTTAGACTCTCTTGCAACGTGCGACTAAATTCATCACCTCTCTCAATTTGTCATCTAATTCTACTGACTATCCAAAATCTTCGACTACCTAAACTCCAAAATAGAGCACATTCTTTCCTCTTCTCCTTTTTCCGAAATCATTATTCTAGGTGATTTCAATGTTCACCACATCCTTCTAAATAAGTTGGTGAACTCTCCTACTATTTCTCTTTCCAAAATGACCTTGAGCAGATAGTGAAGTTTCCCACCTGTATCCCTGATCGTCTTGAGATAACCCAACATACCTGACCTTTAATTAACTTTTAATCCGTCTCCTATACTGTTAAACTCTTTCCACCTCTGGATTCCTCAGTTTCTTCTTATCTCTCCACTCTGTCTATTTCTTCTATTCTTCCATGGGAAAGACTCCGTAAACTACAAGAAAACGTTTTTGACACATCGGTGATGCTACTGGTCTAATTTGCTGTCGTACTACTTTGATTTTTCTACGAATAATTACTATTTTGGCAGGAGAGGTCCCTAGGACACCGCGGAATTATGGTCGAGTTGATTCTCTCTTGTACGGAGGCGTACATTCCATATTATTATCGTGGTATTTAAAACAAGGACGTTGCTTTCAGGAATTACAGTAGTCTTTAACTTCAGAAACTCATGCAACTTATATTTAACGTGCACAATCTATATTCTGGACTGGGGTACTTTAACAGCGGAAAGGTATATGGACGATATCATTCAGGAATATGTAGTGCCTTTTGCGCCTTTTACTGGCGACAGATTCTTATTACTCCATGATAATTCCATTTCACACACTGTAGCCAATGTCCACTTGTTCCTCGAAGAGTTGGAAATCCACTTCCTGCCAGTATCTTGGAAAAGACCTGACCTAAACCCCATAGAATATGTTTGGGATATGTTAGAGAGGCGTGTCAGAGTCCGGGTACATACATTCTCCTTCGACACTCAGGAAACTGGCGGGGGCGTTGACGGAGGAATGGGACAACATCCCAAACAACACCATCACCAGGATCGTTTCATTAATGCCGGAATATCTGGAGGAAGTACGGAAGGTTAGAGAAGGCACTAACCATTAATTATAGATTTTATCACAGTCTTATTTCTCTTAGTTTGTAAACATTTTAATACATCCTGAATTTCTCATCTTCTTAGTTTTCTTATTATTCCTTTGTTCGTCCCAAATTCTCTAAACGCAAGCAAGACACCACACCTTTGGTAGTATAGAAGTTCATATAATATATAGCAACAAAATATTCGCCCAGTACAACCACGTTGCGGTGTCATTTTGCATTAAAAGCAAGTGATGAGGTAAATTTGTCCGGTAGTATATATATATATATATATATATATATATATATATATAATATAATAATATAATATATATATATATATAATATATATATTATTGCTCAACGGGCCTGAGGGAATGGTCAGAATATAAAATAAAAGAAAACCCACCCAACCCAGCCTAACGCAAATCTCACAGGTTAAAGCAGACCAAGGCCTTAAAGAGAGGAAAATTAAATGCAGCAGGAAAAACAGATGATGACAGAAAGTTCCAAAAAACAGAAGTGGCTGGAAAGAAGGTGGCACCACAGCGGACAAGCCTGGTTGATATTTCACACAAAATTCATGCGAAAGCATGGCACCCCTTGTGCTGCGAGAGCGACGCAATGGCCGTGGAATGCGAAAGATCAATTCCCTCGAGCAACTGCCGTAGTAGTACCTATAGAAAAGAGAGAGTGCACAAACGTCACGTCGCAGAGACAAGGGGGCCAAGTGAGTTTGAAAGTAGGGAACAGCTTATTAATCTTTAGCCTTAAACTCAACTCTGTCCAAAAGAAAGGTGGAACCGGACTGCCCCAAATGTGAGAATAGTACTCCATACAAGGGCGGATGAGACCCTTATATAATTGGAGCAATTGTTCAGAAGAAAAAAATTCCCGCAATCTGAACAGTATTCCCAGCTTTTTTGAAGCCGCCCTAGCAACCATTGTGATATGATATTTCCAAGAAAGTTTATTGTTTATATTAAGGCCAAGAATGTTAATGTTGTTTACAGGTAATACGGAAGAGCCGTCGAAGCGAAATATATATATATATATATATATATATATATATATATATATATATATATATATATATATATATATATATATATATATATATATATATATATATATATATATATATATATATATATATATATATATATATATATATATATATATATATATATATATATATAAGGCAATTAGTGAATAACGTTTCTTTCTCAAATTATACTTTAGCTTGAAAAAAAATTTACTTTTATTTAATAAGAAAAAGAAATAATTAAGAATTAAATGATTGGTTTAAGTATCTAGGTTTTTTTTTATTATTATTTGTCTAATTAATATGAAAGAAAAACAATGTATATATATTACGGCCAATTTCTCTTAAAATTTGAAAATAAACTAGTAAAAATTGCCATTATGGCGAACTATGGGAATCTTACGTTTCCTTTTTTAAGAGATTAAATAAATTGAAAGCCCGCAAAACTATTCCCAATTCTTAAGGATTCATGTAATATACCATTTTGGCATTACCCTTCATAAACATTCGCCCTCAACTAACGGATAAGAAGAAAGCCCATAAAAAAAAAAATATTTAGAGACTTCAAGAGAAACGCCAGTGTTTCCTCTAATGTACAATAAATTTACTTAAAATGACTTCAGTTGATCAACTCGTAATTTTTTTTTTTTTTTTTAAATTAAAGTTCACATCTCACGGGCATTGCCCTATTCGAGGAGAGGAACTTTCTAGGTAGTATATACCTAGGATCCCGAAGTGGGATCGAACCGGCGCCCTCAACAATCACCCTACCGTTCGAGCCACGGTAGTCAACGGTTTGCTTATACTTTATCTTAAAGTCAAAAGTTATTAAACAATTAAAAATTATGTGACGTTTTAGTGTGATGGAAATTCTGGTACGATTTTACGAGAACATACACACCAGAACAAATTAGGATAAATCTCGTTCTGAGTAAAAGTGTTCAAATTAGAAGGGGAAGATCGCCGCACGCCCCATTCTAAATCTAAACAAAGTATTTATTATTCCCGAAGAATGACCTTCTCGTGAATACCATTTTATTCATCGATCTCATCAGCTTCGTTCGAATACAATTAAAACAGATTCAACAGAGAAATCAAGTTCGTACTTGTTGAAAATTATAATAAGAGTAATTTTCGCATTCAGTTATAATAATTATTAAATAATATGAAAAATTAATATTCATCAATATTTAAAATTTTTAACTTCTTAAATTCAAAAATACAGTGGTAATAAATATAAAACAGTTGGGGCTTGTAAAAATAAATTTAAATATTTATATATAAATACTTATAAATAAGGGATTTGCTAGTCACTGTGTGTGTGTGTGTGTGTGTGTGTGTGTGTGTGTGTGTGTGTGTGTGTGTGTGTGTGAGAGAGAGAGAGAGAGAGAGAGAGAGAGAGAGAGAGAGAGAGAGAGAGAGAGAGAGAGAGAGAGATTAAATCGAAAGAAACTAAATTCAAAATCGTTCTTGTTAATAGTGATAAAGATCATCGTACAGAGAAATAGAAATAAATCTGTATTTCCCACAAGAACAACTTAGTTTAATTAGACGCACTTTCCATCAGTAAGCGATAATATCTTTTTATAGGACCTTGTTTAAAAGTACTCCATTTAGTAAACTATTATATGCATTGTGAGAATATTAAATAAACAAAAAAAAAATCCATTCATTATGATGTTTAAATAAGAACTGGGAATCCAGAAAGAAAGGAGAAATGGGACTGAAAAAAGAAAGGTTTGAATTTGTTTGAAGCTCATCGACCAAAGTTTCTGAACGTTATTACGAAATTTTAGGTTAAATAAATTAGATATATATTTTAATATCTGATTGATATTATATTATATATATATATATATATATATATATATATATATATATATATATATATATATATATATATATATATATATATATATATATATTTAAACGCCCGCGGGTGGAATTTTGCCAGGCCGGGGCTCTGGTTGGGGTTGCCTAAAATTTGTAAAGAGGTCAAAAGCGATGAAATTTTAGGTTAAGGAAATTAGAAGACCTTGGTGCCCAAGTAAAAAATTTTCAACCAAATCTTCATAGGGGCATCTAAAATCAAAATACAAAGATAAACATTCACTAGCCCAAAAGGAGCGGTCAAAAGAGACAGAAAAGAACGAGAAAATAATGAAAAAGGAAGAAGAAAAATCTTAATTTTCTTATATTTTGCTTGATTTAATCCACCATTAATAAGTATAATTTGCAATTTCAACCCCGGCAGGTAAACGAAGGTTTTTCCTAATAATTCGCCGGGGCTGGGGCTGTGGCCGGGGCCTGCCGGTTGGTCCATATATATATATATATATATATATATATATATATATATATATATATATATATATATATATATATATATATATATATATATATATATATATATATATATATATATATATATATATATATTGCACAATCTGTAAGCTTCTTTCCGATGCAGATGTTTGTATATACAAAATACGTAATCGAAGATCGAAGTATATTCAATTAAGAACAATCTTTATTCATACACACCTTCAAACTTTTTTTTTTTTACTTTTTTTTTTTTTTTTTGTAAACAGGAAATAATTGTATTTTTATGTACAAGCAATTACTGAACTTTTAACGCAGCCTCCCCCCTTCCCCCCCATATACACACACATACACCTAAAAAAAAAAAATATACATAAAAATCTACACAAATAATGCGTAGATTTGCGCAAAAATAATACACCTTTATTGAACGCAGGTGACAATGAAATACGACAAATGGTAAACTGCAAATATTGTCCTAACGAATCGTTGGGACAAGTAGCAAAAATGTCAGAGTAAAATTTTCAAAAGAGAAAAGACATGCAAAGCATAAAAAAAAAAAAAAAAAAAAATTAAAAACGCTAAAAAAATATTTAAAAATATATTTGGAAAATTATCCAAAAAATTACGACTAAAACCAAAACTTTCTAGAAATTTTTTTTTTTTTGTTTTTATTTTCAGTTTAAATTTATTTAATTAAGTATTTTTTTTTTTTATTTTAAAAAAAAAAAATATATATATATATATATATATATATATATATATATATATATATATATATATATATATATATATATATATATATATATATATATATATATATATATATATATATATATATATATATATATATATATATATATATATCGATAAAATGAAATAAAATTATAAATTAAGGAAAGAAATGGACTCAAAACAAGTGAATAAAATTCTTTTTTATTTTTCACGTTTCTTTTCTTCCGAAAATCTCTGCAACACTTCACAATTCACATAAAAATTTTACACCAATTTGAACACTTGTTACAAAAACATATGGCAACGATTTTCCTAAATAGAATTAACGAAATCTTCATTACGTGTGTGTGTTTGTGTGAGAGAGAGAGAGAGAGAGAGAGAGAGAGAGAGAGAGAGAGAGAGAGAGAGAGAGAGAGAGAGAGAGAGTAAGAGAGAGGGAGTGAATGTGAGAGAGAGAGACGAGATGAAGAGAGAGACAGATAGAGTATGAAAGGGAGAGAGAGATAGAGAGGAAATGAAGAGGAGAGAGAGACAGAGATAGATTAAGAGAGAAAGGTGAGAGGAGGAGATGAAGAGGAGAGAGAGAGAGAAAGGAGAGAGAGCAAGAGAGAAAGAGCGAGAATAAGAGAGATGAAGGAGAGATAGAGTAAGAGAGAAAGGGAGTGAGTGAGAGAGAGACAGATAGAGTAAGAAAGGGAGAGAGAGATAGAGAGGAGATGAAGAGGAGAGAGAGACAGAGATAGATTAAGATAGAAAGGTGAGAGGAGGAGATGAAGAGGAGAGAGAAAGAGAGAGAGGAGATGAAGATGAGAGAGAGAGACAGAGATAGATTAAGAGAGAAAGGTGAGAGGAGGAGATGAAGAGGAGAGAGAGAGAAATGAGAGAGAGCAAGAGAGAAAGGGAGAGAGTAAGAGAGAGAGAGATAAAGGAGAGAGAGAGATAGAGTAAGAGAGAAAGGGAGTGAGTGTGAGAGAGAGAGACGAGATGAAGAGAGAGAGAGACAGATAGAGTAAGAATGGGAGAGA
>SEYY01001078.1:0-2500 GCA_009176605.1 Armadillidium nasatum | reverse complement strand
TGAAGAAAGACAATAAAGACTTGGAGAGAGGAGTGGGGGAGAGAAAGAGAAGAGAGTGAGAGAGGGGAGTGGGGGAGAGAAAGAGAGAGGAGTGAGAGAGAGGAGTGAGAAAGAGAGAGAGAGAGAGAGAGAGAGAGAGAGAGAGAGAGAGAGAGAGAGAGAGAGAAGTGAAAATGAAGAAGAAATTTTCTTCGTTTATTTATTTGTTTCAATCTATTTTTTTTTTTCTTTTCTTCTTCTTCTTTTATTTTGCTTTCGAAGAACTTTTTTTATTTGTTTATATATATTATATATATATATATATTATTATATATATATAATATATATATATATATATATATATATATATATATAATATATATATATATATATATATATATATATATATATATTATATATATATATATATTATATATATATATATATATATATGACATATGACATGATATTTAATAAACAAATTCTTAATAAAATTTTAACTTTTTATTATTATAATAATAAAAAGGTATTACAATTTTAATTGTTAAATCGATTCTTAATTTTCGATTTTATTAATCGGTGAAGCCCAGAAAATTTTATCCATTTTATTTCTTAAATTAAATAAAGAATGTGAAGTCATGGTTACGATAGTATCTTATTAACTGTAATAATGGTAGTTTTATTATTATTGATTATTATTATTATTTTTAGTAATGGTAGTTTTATTATTATTGATTCATTTTATTTTCTTGTGTAGTGGGAAATAATTCAAATGAATTGAAGAACACAATCAACGAAAATACAGTTCTGAATACGTAGTCTGTGAATCTCTGAGAGAAGAATCAAGTTTCCTCCAGGGTCGTCTGCAAAGTTGATATTCTTGTTTTTAACAATATCTTCAATAAACTGTTTCTGTGATTTTTTAAATTTTGTTTTAAAATTAAATAAATATATTTAAAAAGTAAATGTTTTAATTTTCAGTAGGTTGAACCAAAGATTACGTTAATAAAAAGTTACAGCAATCTTATAAAATTCCCTTTCTATTAGTGTGGAGCTCAATTTCTTGAGGTTTCTGTACCTTTTATGTTTTCGTTCTAAAGTCAGATAAAAATAGTTGTTGAAAGAGAGGGGATTGTCAGAATCTTCAGATAATTCTATTTTTCATTAAATTTTACATTAAGAACGGTGTATGGAGTATCGTAATGATCGTAGTTTGTTAGAAAGCTGTTTCATTTATTTATAATTTTTTCCATACCAATTCATATCAATTGTCAAATAACACAAATATTATTTAAATTATGATTTGTCAAAAATTACGCTGTTAAACACCTCAAAAAAATATATTTATTTAAAGGACATAAAATGAAAGCTACTTCCAATAAATATACAGATTTCTACAGAAATTATGAGAAGAGACATCTTACGATTATAACTAGAACCTCAGTTTAGAAATGAGATGTCATCCCACACGAGTTGAATTTAGGAAAGTTTTTTTTTTTTTTTTTTTTTTCAATAGAAAAGGCTTAATTGCGATAACTTTATGTATTTATTGCAAGTTTTGACTAAACGTAACAGAAATATATATAATGTTGACATTTTTAAAGATTTTTAAACAGTAAGAGTCATAATGCCTAAAACTTTGAGTAGTGAAGCTCAATAAAGTTATGTTGACGGTTTATTTCATATGTATTTCTTCAGTTTATTGTCATAGTAATGCATATAGTATTATGTTCACAAATTTGTTTAAAATCATATACGAATCACGATCCAGACATAATTTCTGAGATCAATAAACTTTGGCTATTAAGTAAATAATCCGCCTTCATTTTATTAATCAAAACTTTTAAACGAAAAATTGCAATAAATACATATAAAAATATAACCTTAAAACTTTAAATATATAAGCCAAAGCTTCAGGTGAAAATAATATATATATATATAGATATATATTATTATATTTATTATATATATATATATATATATATATATATAATATATATATATATATATATATAATATATATATATATATATATATATATATATATATATATATATATATATATATATATCATCCCTGCACAAATAACGCAAGAATAATAAAAATTACATCAAAATTTTAGTACAAGGAAAATAAAATGGAATGAAAGGTAAATGCCAGAGAGAATCTCCTCTGTTATGCGATCTGTGTACTATGAGGAATTTCTTCGACCCAAACATTTATCATTACAAGAGAGCAACCAAAGAAGTACGACTGAACATCCAATCAGTTTAAAGCTCGATAATGACAAAACCAGCTTATAGAATGTGGGTCATTCCTATGAAAAACTTGAAGAACTAGGATAGGGTGCAGAACAAACAGATAGTTGGAGAAGCAAGAGGTTAGTTGTAAGTTTATTTAAGAAAATTCCTAGTATATTGGGATTTTCTGGATCTGGGGTACGAGTAGGGGGTTGCACTAACTTTTCAAGGGTGTTACTGACAAAGACTTTTGTACGAAAGTTGACCAGAGGTTTATTTGA
>SEYY01001077.1:117133-119633 GCA_009176605.1 Armadillidium nasatum | reverse complement strand
CGTACCCCCCCCCCAAAAAAAAAAAAAAAAAAATCTGCTCTTAATTGCAACTTAAAATGATTTCATAATTTAAAGTGAGATCGATGAATCTGCAAAACAATGGATAAGCAATAGAAGAATAGGAAGAAATGATAGAACGATAGACGGATAGTGTTTACTTAAAGTTAGGAAGAAAGAGAAATAGAAATGAAACATAAATCTGAAAAATATATCAAATTATTATTATCATCAACCGTTTCATCGCAGAAACTGCATAGTGTTTTTGTCATTAAAATAATAATAATAATAATAATAATAATAATAATAATAATAATAATAATAATAATAATAATAATAATAATAATAATAATGATAATAATATCAAACTATTAATATAATTACTATTATTATTATTATTAACAATTATTATCATTATTGTTATTGTTATTACAATGATATAATAATATAATATATATATATATATATATATATATATATATATATATTATATATATATATATATATATATATATAATATATATATATATATATATATATATATATATATTATATTATATATATTATTATTATTATTATTATTTCATTATTATTATTATTATTATTATTATTATTATTATTATTATTATTATTATTATTATTATTATTATTATTATTATATCCTCTGATATCTTGAGATAAAAGAACTAGTGAAAATTTTCTAGCAACAATATTTGTTGACTAATAAATACCCTAGACTAATTCAAACTTTCAGATATAATAAATATAAGGTTAAGCAGCATTCATCTGCTGCAGATCGAACAGTTTGCGACTGCGTCTCAAATGATTCCGTTATTTGCTTCTGGTTTGAATAAGGAACGCCGTCTGGAGTACGAGAGGAATTAGGATGCAGTTTTCATCTGTTTTTTAATGCATCTGTGAATTACTAACTAAGTCTGGCGACAGAAATTGTCAAGATGGGAATCGGAGATGTAAGAAAAATAAATATATAAATAAATAAATAAATAAAAAAAAATTACTTCCTTTACTTTTCAAGCTCTAAGATGAATTTTTTTAATAAAGTAAAAAAATTATTTTAAAGTAATTTATTATATATATAATATATATATATATATATATATATATATATATATATATATATATATATATATATATATATATATATATATATATATATATATATATATATATATATATATATATATATATATATATATTATTATTATTATTATTATTATTATTATTATTATTATTATGATTATTACTATTATTATAAAAAGATCGTTTCTTTTAAGTAAATAGACATATTTATATATTTATGTACAATAAGCCATTCTTCCAATTGTTGAATGGAAGTTTGAGTCCGTTAGCTGTTCTGGTGTGGGTGGGATTTGCTTGCAGATGAATTTGTTCTTGGTGTAAACTATTAATTTTTATTTGTGTTTGAAGAGTGGACAAGACGACGGTGAGTATTTTGAGGAGGAGAAGAGATAGAATAGCTCCCAGGAGGAAACACCGCTTCTTAGTTTATACTCTTTTGTCTTTTTGGAGAGAAGATTTTTTGTGAATATTTGAACTGTGCGGCAAGATAAAGTATTAAAAATCTTTTTTTTTTTTTTTCATTGTGGTGTTGGGGAGTTTAGAATTTTCCGTCTGAGGATGTGTCTGGGAACAGTTTCGAAGGCTTAATATCAATGGCTGTAAGTACAGTTCTATGAGAAACCTTTTTATTAAGGCCATTAATGATGTTTCGGGAAATCGTGATCAGGAAGGTTTTATAAAAGTATACATATAGTTTTATAACAGGATACATAGAGTAGAAAAGCTTACCTATATTTTTGCTTGGGTATAATTATAGATTTTCCATATTGGGGAATAAAGTCAAGCTCTTATTATTTACTGTAAATTTTGGTAAGGTAAGTAATGGAAAAGGGTTCTAGGTGTTTTTTGTTAATATATTGTCTGAACCTGTGGTTTTGAATATTCTGAGGGATTTGATTTCTTGTATAGTGTCTTGTGGGGTGAAGGAGAAATGGTTTTTGCTAAAGACTTGCTTGTCTAGATTGTCTAATAGCTTTCCTTTTTTCTGTTGTGTGTGGTTTTATAGGAAATGCTTGAATGGTATTGTGCTAGTATATTGTAGTGTTGTTTTTAAGGCTGGTGTTATATATATATATATATATATATATATATTATATATATATATATATATATATATATATATATATATATATATATATATATATATATATATATATATATATATATATATATATATATATATATTTATTTGGTTTGATGTTTTTAAATGGTGGTAATTTTGACAGTTGTTTAATTGATTTTCATGTTCTTTTAACGTCAGGATTACTTAAATTATTCAGAAGGAATTGTTTGATTTTTATTTATTGTGTGCTGTAATTATTGTTAAGATTTGTAAGCTTTTGATGCTTTTTCATGTCGTGAGTTCTGTTGAGTAGGTTTTGTGTGTAGTCATTGTTGACAT
>SEYY01001077.1:90000-92500 GCA_009176605.1 Armadillidium nasatum | reverse complement strand
GAACACCACTATTAATAGATTTATAGGATGAACGGTGGCCGTCTACAACAGCTGCTATAAAAAACCGGAAAGGAAATTAGAGAGAAGGTCACAGAGAGAAGGATAGATTCCGAAAGAGGGAAGTTTGGAAATCAAAGCTTTGTGCCAGACTCTATCGAAAGCTTTCGATATGTCCAGCGCGACAGCAAAAGATTCACCGAAATGCCGAAGAGTGGAGGACCAAGAGTCAGAGAGAAGGGAAAGAAGATCACCAGTAGAGCGTTTCTTACGAAAGCCATACTGGCGATCAGAGATAAGATTAGAAGAATTGAGATGTTTCCAAATCTTCCTGTTAAGGATAGATTCGAAAACTTTAGAAAGAACGGAAGGTTAAAGAAATTGGACGGTAGTTAGAGGGTTGAGAGGGGTCCCCCTTCTTCGGCACAGGCTGAATGAGCGCACGTTTCCAGCAAGAAGGGAAGGTTGAAGTAGAAAGACAAAGACGAAATAGTTTACCAAGGCAGGGTGCAAGCTCGGAAGCACAAGTTTTGAGAACCACAGGAGGGATACCATCAGGATCGTACGCCTTCTTAGTGTTAAGCTCAGAGAGAGCAGAAATGACATCTTTAGAAGAAATTACAATTTTAGGCATAAATGAGTTAGAGGGGGTTGAAGGAGGAGGAACAGCTCCGGAATCGTCTAAGGTTGAATTAGAGGCAAAAGTTTGAACAAAGAGTTCAGCTTTAGAGGAAGGCAAAACGGCAAGTTGAACCGTCAGAAGATACTAGAGGAGGGAAAGAGGAAGAAGCAAAGTTAGAGTTGACATTTTTTGCAAAATGCCAGAAAGGGCGAGAGAGAAGAGGAACCAGAAAGATTATTGAATTTTCTACGGAGAAAAGAGTTTTTAGTATCTCGAAGAATAGATTTTGCACGATTCCGGGATGAAATATAAGTTGAGTGAGTTTCTGGAGTTTGAAGACGACGGTAATCCCTGAAGGCAGCATCCCTGCGGCGAATAGCACGAGAACAAGCAGAGTTAAACCAAGGTTTGTTAGGTTTAGTAGAAGGGAAAGAATATGGAATGTACGCCTCCATGCCAGAGAGAATCACCTCGGTTAATGCGCTCTGCACACTCCGAGGGACCCCTCCCACGGAAACAGTAATCATTCCATGGGAAATCAAAGAAGTACGACCGCAAGTCAGACCAGTTAGTGGCACCGAAAGTGCCATAAACGTCTCCTCGACGAAGGGGGGCAGTTCTTGTGGAAGACTTGAAGAGACAGAACAAGATACAGAGATAAGAAGGTGATCGGATGAACCCAGAGGAGGAAAGAGTTTTAACAGTATAAGGAGAAGGATAAGAAGTTAGGAAAAGGTCTAGTATGTTGGGTTCATCACCAAGACGATCAGGGATACGGGTAGGGAGTTGCACCAACTGCTCAAGGTTGTTTTGGATAGAAAATTGGAAGGCGAGTTCACCAGCTGGATCATGAGAACTAGATGAAAGCCATTGGCGGTGGTGAACATTGAAATCACCTAAAATGATGATTTCGGAGAAAGGAGAAGAAGAAAGAATGTGTTCTATTTTGGAGTTAAGATAGTCGAAGAATTTTGGATAGTCTGTAGAATTAGGAGATAAATAGACAGAACAAATGAATTTAGTTTTAGAGTTGCAAGAGAGTTTAAGCCATAAAGTAGAAAATTCAGAAGACTCCAAATTAGAGACACGAGAACAAACAACATCATTGTGCACATATGCGCAATATCCGCCTTTGGCTGAAAATTGAGGATAGAGACAGTAGGAGGAAACAGAATAGGGTTTGCTGTCAGAACGCTCAAACATCTGAGTTTCGGTCAAGAATAAGAGGTGAGGTCTAGAAGAAGAGAGGTGATGTTCAACAAAGTGGAAATTAGAGTGCAGACCGCGAATGTTACAGAAATTAATGAAAAAAAATAGACCGTGCATCAGGACAAGCCGGCCGAGTCCTGGTGGCACCAACCCCATCACCGGAGGCCACCAACTCCCAAGTGGTGATGGGGGAAGGAGTGGATGAGGGGCTATTTTTGGAAGCCGCCCCCCGTGGCTTCTCCGAGGCTACCGAAGTTGACGCCATTATAGATTGTTTTATTTTTTTAAGATGTGTTAGAAATGTTTTATGTATGTAAAGGAGAGCCACTCCGTGTAGATAGAAGGTGAGCGCGAAAGGGAGCGAACCATTGGGCACCGGGATGAGATAGGAGTACCTTTAACACCCCGTATACCCAACAGGGGGTAATCTCATCGCTTCGGGAGCGCTACTTCCCTCCCCCGTATATATATATATATATATATATATATATATATATATATATATATATATATATATATATATATATATATATATATATATATATATATATATATATATATATATATATATATATATATATATATATATAGTAAATTAGATTCCTGTATATATTTTTCAAAATTGCTCAATAAATAATAGAAGTTTTTCTAGTCTGAGTGGTTCTTAAGGTA
>SEYY01001077.1:72500-82500 GCA_009176605.1 Armadillidium nasatum | reverse complement strand
ATATATATATATATATATATATATATATATATATATATATTGCACCATATCCCGCATAATGCAGGGTGGCGTCGACTGCAGAAAATTTGTCACATTCTTGCAATCATATATATATATATATATATATATATATATATATATATATATATATATATAATATATATATATATATATATATATATATATATATATATATATATATATATATATATATATATTAAATTCTCTGGTGGGAAAGGAAAGAGATCTACTTGTAATCTACCAGTGTATGTTGATGAGCTCAAATCGAAAATTTGGAAAATCGATAGCAGAATGGCCAAAGTTTGGAAGAGTGTAAGTCATAAGAAATTAAGAAAATAGAAGAAAAAGTATTATCCAGACTTTACCATTATGTATATTTAAGAATGAGCATAGAGTTTAATATTGGGATCGGATAATTGCACGGAGAAAGAATAAAACATTTTAGTTTAACGAGACGCAAGAGCTCTTCTTAGAGAAGGGGATGGACGATTACCAGATAAGAGGAAATGTGTCTATTATGATGCAACAGTTCGACGGCTAGACCAAAGGTTACCGAGTTTTTGAGAGTAGGAGAGTTAATGAGGAGAATAATTTTCGATTTTCATCATTTCAAGACAAGCAGAGTAAGTGGAATCAGCAAACTTATGAAATGAATACGACATACAATGACGTATAACGCAATAGATGAAGTCATCCATGGATTGAAAATAAGCGCTATGACATCTAATTTAAAATGCCATTTTGAAAAGGCAACATCTTGAAATCTTTAAAATAGTAGAAGAAGAAAACCAACGTAAGGTTACAGCAGTTACCCAAAACATTTCATGTATACAACCTTCTATTTCAAGATTTGTAACAAGTCTTAAGGCGACGATGTCAATGACAGCTGAAAAAATTTAAAATGCATATTATCCAAATGGTTGTAAATGAAGAAGTACATATAAAATTCTTTTCCTTTCCAGCATTTCCTGGATTAAATGGAGAATTAGCCATTTTCCTGGCATCATGCCTTTCCAAATGTAATCAAAGAAGCGCGGCAAGAAGTCAAAACAGTTAGCAACAGATAAGTACCACAAACGTTTCCTTGACGTAGTCTGGGATGTTCTGTGCCAAACATTTGAAAAGCTAGAGCAGGAAACGTCGATAAAGAGGTTATTAAATGAACCCAGAAGTGAATAGGATTTAATTCTGTAAGAAGTATTGGAAGTTAAAAAAAAACAAAAAATCAAAACAAAAATAATATGTCTATATGTTGGACTCATCTTCAAGAAGATCAGGGATGTTTTCATTAAGTTACATCTGCTCGAGATATATATATATATATATATATATATATATATATATATATATATATATATATATATATATATATATATATATATATATATATATATATATATATATATATATATATATTATACGAGCATATTTCCTCATTTGAAAGGTAAATATTGAGTGATAAAAAATAGTAATAAAAATTTGAGAATAGAACTTCTAAACTTCACATTTTACTCTTCGCCTAACAAAATAAAAAAAACATTGAATGTTCAGTTTTTCTTATCCACCTCTTAACACCAAAACTTTCATTTGCATTTTCGTATTGTTTTTTTTTTCAATTCTTTCAATTACATTGGTTACAGCTTCAAATCATTTACACTTTGGCCATTTTTATTTTCAAAAATAAAAATACCGATTACTATATTTTCAACCCATTAAAGACGTATAAAATTGATTTTTTTTGAGAATCAAGTAAGGCTTAATGACTTTATCAAGCGAAAAAAATATTCTTCATTTTAAAAGTTGGTTTTAATGTAAAACAAAATTCAAATAAACACCTTTGCAGTCTGTTGAGAATCCAAATTGGAAGGTCTTTGGCTTGGTCGTACGTTTTCTGAAGCTTGATTTCCACCCCTGCTTGATCCCCGACCTCGTCCTCGGGGTTTCGGTTGTGACACTTGGGGAGTTAAATCAACTTCGCCAAGTGCAGCTGTACCCACGTTAGATGGTACACGAGATATGTCGTGACTGCTGGATTCTTTTCTGCTGAATAAATAAATATATATATATATATATATATATATATATATATATATATATATATATATATATATATATATATATATATATATATATATATATATATATATATGTGTGTGTGTGTGTGTGTGTGTGTATGTGAAAGCTCCGTAGTTGAGGTTGAACCTGTAAAGTTCTTAGCAGATGAAACTGAACTCTGAACGTGCCCCAAAGCAGTGTGGAGTCAAGACCGAAATAAAATGTGCTCCATTGTCTTACTTATAATATCTTTAGTCCTTTTGTGTCGTAATACAATAAGTAGTAATCATATTCCAGCCACATACAAGGTGCAGAATATCAGTATCTATTTTATCAAATGCAATATTCATTCCCGTCTTCAAAACCAGGATTGCGAAGTCAAAGCCGGGGCCTTTGTCGCGAAACCGGAAGAAAACATTGTACTACAAAATATTTTCCGTATCTGTAAATTGTAAGTGGAAATAGATTCGAGGTCTGAGTAAGAGCAAGGTAATTTTAAAATTGTCTTTTCGGAGCTGGAACTGAAGCAAGAGGTAGGATTGAAGCAGACAAAAAATTAACTTACTCTGCAGCCCTGTTCAAACATTTTAACTCAGCAACACGAATTGTGAATAATATCTTCCTCATAACTCAGCATAAACTTATCAAGGAATTTAAGATGGCGACTTTGGTGGCCAAATTATGAAACGACCAAGGTTCTTCCATCGATTTTCAAATCTCTTTTTTTCAGAAGTTACAAAAAATTAAGGATGAATGTGACGGGAACCATGTTAGTCTAAAAGGGCATTGGTATTCTAACTGAAAACAAGTATGTCGAAATAATATTTTGCGTTTACTGTTGGTTCATGAAATACAAATGGCGTAATCACTGTCATATGACACACCGCACATTAACATTAGAAATGTCTTTGATATGTTCAATAGAGAATTGTCTTTTTTCTCGTTCACTATATTGTGAAAGGTTTCCTAATGAAGAAACGATTTTTTTTTTTAAAAAAGAAAAGAAAGAAAATTTATTGTCATGGTTCATAAACACGAACATGTTTGTTGCTGGAATCAAGCGTGACTAAGAAGCGCCATTTATAAACTTTTTTAAGTTCCTCTTTCAAACGAACCTCACCGGAACATCCGATCTGAACAGCTAAATTGTCATATATATATATATATATATATATATATATATATATATATATATATATATATATATATATATATATATATATATATATATATATATATATATATATATATATATATATATATATATATATATATATATATATATATATATATATATATATATATATATATATATATATATATATATATATATATATATATATATATATATATATATATATATATTCCAACCTCTTGTGTCCTCTCAATGTGTCTGATAAAGTCTCTTGATCATTTGAAACCACTGACAAAATGGCGTTTTCTCCTATTTGTGAATCTTTTGGCTTTGGTCTTTTGGTCTGCGAGAGTGAGAAATTAAGATTAAAAATTAAAAATTAAATAAAAAAATTAATAAATAAATAAATGAATATTAATCCAAAATTAAATATTTTTCTTTTCATTTTCATTTAGTTTATTTAAAAATGTATATCTTATCTTTTTTTTTAAATATTTGTTAGTAATATATATTAATTTTTATAATTTCCTACTATCACTTACGAATAGATATATTAGTACAGAAATAAAAACAGGATTCAAGCTTAAGTTTAACCTCTCTACCAATTCTTCCATGCGTTGTCAGTACGCTCCCTCCTCGGGTATTCGAACCCTGGACCTACTGATAATAAGACCGACATGCAAACCATATGACTGCCCGTGAGCGATGATGTGAGGTAAAACAAAGTAAAGTCTTTAGATGAGAGCAAAAAATGAGGACTAAAAAATTCAGTAGAAATGCTGAAAACTCTTTCTGATTTGAGGACGTTTTAATGTTGAATATATTTAGATATTTAGTAGTAAACTCTTACGAGCACTTACTGTTGTATTACCGATAGAAAATAGGTAGAACGTTAAAGAATGAATGTAGACAGTCAGGAAAGAACTATTTATAAGTATTTTAACCTTTAATTCGATCCTATTAAAAATAAATGAAATGTGACACCGGAATCAAGCCGTACAAGGAGATAAAAGTTTTTGCAAAGTTAGATTAATTATGAAAGAAGAAAAACAAGCTATCTACCTATGTAAAATCTGCGCTTTCCTCGAAATCAACCCTAGCAACCATTACACTGCAAAAATTGTCCTAACGAATCGTTGAGACAAGTGGCAAAAATGTCACATGCGCAGTAAAATTTTCAATACAAATACAAAATATATATATATATATAATATTATAATATATATATAATATATATATATATATATATATATATATATATATATATATATATATATATATATATATATATATATATATATATATATATATATATATATATATATATATTATATATATATTTTTTTTTTTTCACTGATTTATTTTTCTAAATAAGAAAATTAAAAATTTGTTGTGACATTTTTGCCACATGTCTCAATGATTCGTTGGGACGATTTTTGCAGAGTAGGAATGTAGTTTTCAACAATTTTGACATTTTGTTAAAACTTTCTGAAAACTCGGGAAACGCCTTAAAATAATAATAATAATAATAATAATAATAATAATAATAATAATAATAATAATAATAATAATAATAATAATAATAATAATAATAATAATAATAATAATAATGATAATAATAATAATACATATATTGAAATTTAATACAAAGTGTTATTTATTTTATTTTCTAGATAATATCCCTCCTGAAAATTATCCATATTTTACTTAAAATTTCTACAAAATATTTATTAATAGTAATATTTATTAATAAAGCCTCAGTCAAAGAAGATTCCATGCACTACGGGCTGACAACCCCTAACAAATAAGATCAGCAACGTCAATAATTATATCAAGCTCCACCACCCAAAGATTTCTCATAGTTCTTATTAAAGACTCTCTCATATCTCCAATATAAGAAAAGAAATTGTCATATTATTAAGAATTGGAAGCCATGGCGAATATCGGAAATACAAGAATTAGATTCTAGAATAAATTTTAAATGAATCAGAATTTGCGAATTAAAAAGAGTAGATTCAATGTTCTTAGATAGAATAAATGTGATTTCTTTAATTAAAGATAGTCAGAGGGTTCCGAGGAGAATGATTCGACGAATGATACGCAAATTTCGAACACTGGGGAACAATGCTTAAGGCTATAAGTCATAGCAAGTAGACTGAGACTTTATTAATTTATTATCCTGATATCATATTTAACTTGAGCTTTATTAATAAATAATAATATTAAAAAAAAAAAAAAAAAAAAAAAAAAAAAAAAAAAAAAAAAAAAAAAAAAAAAAAAAAAAAAAAAAAAATATTATTATCATTATTTTTATTATTATTTATTATTATTATATTAGACTTTATTTTTTTTTTTTTTCATTAATAAATATTGCTATTATCTAATTTGACTGAGGCTTTATTAATAAATATTATTATTATCTTATTTGACTGAGGCTTAAATAATAAATATTACTATTATCTTATTTGACTGAGGCTTTATTAATAAATGTTATTATCATATTATTAGATTGAGAGTTCATTAATAAATATTACTATTATCTTTTTTGACTGAGGCTTTATTAATAAATATTATTATTATCTTATTTGACTGAGGCTTTATTAATAAATACTACTATTATCTTATTTGATGAAGCTTTATTAATAAATATTACTATTATCTTATTTGACTGAGGCTTTATTAATAAATATTATCTTATTTGACTGAGGTTTTTCATTAAGATTATTATTATCTTAATTTACCAAGAAATTATTAAATAAATAAAATTATATTGCAAAACAAAATTAATTTAAAAAATAATACACGATTAGGTTAATTATATAATTAATTAATAAGTTAATTTATGAATAAATTAAAAAGTGAATAATTAATAATTAATATTATTAATAATTAATTTCAGATAATAATTTTTCAATTAATTTTAATTTCTTTTAGATATTCAAAATATAAAGAAAAAAATCAATATCATGTTTGGTAATTTAAACTTTCAAATGTAATTTAATTATAAAAATATAATTTAGTGAAATTCTAATTTATTTTCATTAAATTAATAATTAATTTCAATGAAAAAGTTGCTCTTGATTATTATTTGCTAAAAGTAACTATACCTTTAGTCTCTCTCTCTCTCTCTCTCTCTCTCTCTCTCTCTCTCTCTCTCTCTCTCTCTCTCTCTCTCTCTCTATTATAATATAAAGAGAAAAAAAGAAAATAAAAAAAAAAATTCAATAGAAAACAAATTTACAATTATTGAAATTAAATTAAAAATAAAATTATATATATATATATATATATATATATATATATATATATATATATATATATATATATATATATATATATATATATACCCTAAAACTAAAAAATTTTGAAATGCATTTCATTATCCAGTCTTAAAAGGAAGAAAAGAAAGGCCAATTCAACTTACAGTTGGGGAGACGTTGATTGTAGTTACTTTATCACAGCATGCGGTGAAGGAAGCGCAACAGTATTCAGGAAAAAATACATCATGAGCAGCTATTTGAGAACATTGCTGCTATATATATATATATATATATATATATATATATATATATATATATATATATATATATATATATATATATATATATATATATATATATATATATATATATATATATATATATATATATATATATATATATATATATATATATATATATATATATATATATATATATATATATATATATATATATATATATATATATATATATATATATATATATATATATATATATATATATATATATATATATATATATATATATATATATATATATATATATATATATATATAAAAACTGTCAAAGTTTCTTACTTTGCAAGCAGAAAGGTAATGATCACAGCAAACATTAAATGCCTCACAACATTCAGGTAAATGAGATGGTTGAACTGAGTTGCAAGAAGAGCTACAACGTTGGCAGCTCGTGTCGCCTGGTTGACAATGGAGTGCTTGACTCTTAATTTCATTTATTGTTATAAAAATTATTGCTATACATAGAAAATGAAGATAGCGAATCATCTGCAATATATATATATATATATATATATATATATATATATATATATATATATATATATATATATATATATATATATATATATATAATATATATATATATATATATATATATATATATATATATATATATATATATATATTAAATCTGCTTTTAAACATGTCCTTCTTATTGACCTCTCTTTAAACAAGTTACCTTTTAAATTGAAACTTGATTACTCAGCAAAACTTGATTAAAATAATATGATTGATTACAATCTATCAAAATAGAAGGGGGTGAGGGGGGGGAAGAGTGGAGCTTATTTTAAATACATTGATGAAGTGGAATCATTGTCTGTGTAATCCAGAGAAAGGTAAAATAGCATTGAAGGTAAGTAATGTCATTTCCATACTCAGGTCTTTTGGATTTTAAAAAGGTAAATATATATGTTCAGAAAATTAATAAGTGCTTCATTCAAAATTTTTTTTTTTGTGCAGTATAATAATAATAATAATAATAATAATAATAATAATAATAATAATAATAATAATAATAATGATAATAATGATAATAATAATATTGATAATAACAGTAATAATAATAAGTTCTGTAATAATAATAATAATAATAATAATAATAATAATAATAATAATAATAATAATAATAATAATAATAATAATAATAATAATAATAATAATAATAATAATAATAATAATAATAATAATAATAATAATAATAATAATAATAATAATAATAATAATAATAATAATAATAATAATAATAATAATAATACACTTTCATTTTTTTGAATATCTGTAGTGTCATTTACACATAAACACACTTCGGACTATTTTCTCGTATGATATATCAGACAAAGGTCAGGTGGAGGTCAAAACTCTCGGAAAATTTTCACCTGTCTTTGTTGTTCACCTATAAAATTTTTATTTATCATTTGCATTCGTATTTGAGATTTTAAAACGTTGCGTACATGAGTTTCCAATTGTACCGTTTTTAGTTATTTGAATTTTAGCATAATAGTTTTTTTATTTTATTTTTATTTGGATGAAAGCAGAGTATTATATTATATTATATAATTAGCATCTTAAAGCTGTATATTGATATATGATATTAGATATGAATCTATGACTTTTTTTTTTAAATTTTTATTTTTTTATTATTTTATTACTAAACGAACAGTTTTAATCGAATATCACGTTCGAGAAGAAAACTGTTTTGCATACTTACTAAATTGACCAAAAAATAAAAAATAAAAATAAAAAATAAAAAGTAAAATAAAATAAAAAATATAGGAAAAAAATTTCTTTTTGATGTAAATAAAAACTCATAAAGTAACTGAAAAGGAAAACCCTATATAAAAATTTCCATATTAAATAATAATTGCATGAATAATAGTAAAATTATTTACTCGTATTTGACAACAGAAAGACTTTGCAATTTTCAAGTATTAATTAAATACTTCTTATATAAGGTTGAAAGAAACAGAGAGAATTTTTCATTCTGGATCAAAATCATTTTAAACATTTAATTATTTATTTTTTAATTGATAAATAAAACACTTAAATAAACCTTCGAAATGAAATTACTTTATTTTTATTTTTAAAAATTTTTTTTAAATATTTATTTATTTTTAAATATTAATTATTTAAAAAAAAATATTTTATGATAAGAAGAATTTAAATTTTAAAATATAAAAACAAAAAATATAAATAACGCTTGTCCATTTAAACAATAAAAAAAAAAAAAAAAAAAAAAAAAAATGTATAAAAATAAATAAAATAATAATAATAATAATAATAATAATAATAATAATAATAATAATAATAATAATAATAATAATAATAATATAATATATATATATATATATATATATATATATATATATATATATATATATATATATATATATATATATATATATATATATATATATATATATATATATATATATATATATATATATATATATATATATTAAAGATGAAAGCATCCATTAGAAACAGAGTTTAACCTTTTACAATTACAATAAAGAAAAAGAACAAATAACATTAAAAAAAGTTGCTTCAAAGGAGAAAATAATCTTAAAAGGTTACGTAAGTTTGATAAAGAATAAAAGTTTTAAGGTTAAAGTGAATAATAATAATAATAATAATAATGATAATAATAATAATAATAATAATAATAATAATAATAATAATAATAATAATAATAATAATAATAATAATAATAATAGTAATCTCACGTTTCATTTCATTTAGCAGTGAAAACGTTTCACTGTCGGTGATTAACATTTAGCAACATTCTTCCGAAAGATATTTTGCTACAGTCAATAGACAATGTTGAAACAGTTGCGTAAAACAATTGGTTATTTCATTTACAAATTCACGCAAGCACACACAGGCACACACATACATACAACACACACACACACACACACACACACACACATATATATATATATATATATATATATATATATATATATATATATATATATATATATATAATATATATATATATATATATATATATATATATATATTCAAATGAATAATGAAGAAGGGAAAGTAATTTCTAAATTGGGAAAATACCGAAGAAGTCGAAGGCGAAATGACCTGACCTGACCAACCTTAAGATCATCATGGAATCTAAATAAAGAATCTTGATTTTTCTGGTTAAGGATTGAAAGTATAAACTTGATCAAAATGTTTATTTTAAATGTATTATTAGAAAATACTTTATTGGTTTGAAA
>SEYY01001077.1:0-67500 GCA_009176605.1 Armadillidium nasatum | reverse complement strand
AAAATACCATTAGGTTTTGTTGTAGGTTTTATGGAACTCTATGGCCACCAATGGAAACAACTTCAGTCACATAGGTTTTTCGGCATATAGTCGAAAATCTTAATGGTAATAGCATGAGTCTCATAAGAAAATATCCTATGGCTTTAAAAAAGTTGGACTTATGTATGCACAAAGGTTACAGCTATTGGAATTTCTATCGCTCCCAATAGGGTTTCTCACTAATATATATATATATATATATATATATATATATATATATATATATATATATATATATATATATATATATATATATATATATATATATATATATATATATATATATATTATATAATATATATATATATATATATATATATATATATTATAAGACAGTGACTATTTTTTTCCTTTTTAAAATTTAAATCAAAAAATTCAAAAATAAAAAAAAATCACGAAAAAAATCAACTGATCGATTTATTTAATTTGATTTTTATTATGCCAGCCTTGACTGGGATACTGAACATGGTTATTTCTATTGATAATTTAATATACCAAATTTTATTTATTATTTTATTAGTTTCCAGTCAGGTTCTTACCATTATTGTTATTGTCTCTTCGTTCTACGCCTTGAATTTATGTGCCAATAAAGATAATCCGCCTTCGTCATTTACTACCTTGAAGTGTGGCTAGACATTATCACCACACCCATACAGGAATCCAGCTTAACACCAAATAAAGTAATTAAGATCCATCTTCAAAACACACATTCAACCCATTAAGCCCTATCTTAATGTTTTAATTTTCTACACTCTCTACCTTTCTTTCTCATCTTACTAAATTATCGTTATTAAACAGGTCTACAGTAAGGTGACCATATTTTCCTGACCAAAAATCGGGACGCTTCTGAATATTGCTTCTCCCCCCTCCCCCAAATACCCTACTCGCCTACTCCCCCAAATACCCTATTGTTGTTTTCAAAAACAAGTCATTAGTTAAGGACATTATACAAAAAAAAAATACATTTTTGCTATTTAATTTAAACAAAAGTTGAATAAAATATTATTGATCCTCTAAAAATCGGAACTGTCCCAATAAATGCTTTTTAAAGCACGTGTTGTAAATTCCAGTAACGAATTCATGTGACAAAAATAAGTTAAAATAGTTCATTTGCTTTTCTTTTCAAGATAGAGCTTTTCGACAACGAGTACAAAAAATGCTCTATCCACATAGTAAAAGTATTATTTATAATTTAGGACAATCATGTCGCAGAAAAGTAACATAAATTCAAAATGGCTTCGTAAATAAAGGTTTATTTTGATAATGACAAATATATTTTTTTAAAAATTTGTCTTTATTTTCTTGATAAGGATCACGAAAGAATCCATCCAATGTTGAAAAAAATTTTAATTTTCATCCGATTCTCCGGCAAATTTCAGTATAGATAGCTTTTTTCCCAACGAAAAAAACTCCATTCCTAACGTTTTTACAACGGATTAACCGTTTAAAAGTTTGTTTTTTTTTTTTTGTTTTTTTTGAAATTTAAGGTACGTTCAAATCTACGGTGAGGCAGCATACAAAAAAAATTTTCGTCTGAAATTTGGTGTGTGTATTCCTAAATCTATTTGCTACAAAAGCTTCTAACAGAGTTTTGTTCTCTGCGTTACAGAAAATAAAAGTTATATGCTTCTACTTGACCAGGTGTCGAATTTTTTTTTTTTTCAAATTTTGAAAAACTCATACCTTCGTACAAAAAATTAAAAAAAAACCCTGTCTTGAAAGTTTTTTAAATTTGGATATTGTTCAGAGGAGGGATTGGTCAAAAACTTTTATTTAAGGCATTTCAAAACCAATTTATTTGGTTCAAGATACAGCTTATCGAAAATGGCCAATTTTCGACGAAATTTCAAAATTTCCAAAGTTTGATAGGCTGTATCTCGAACCAAACAAATAGGATTTAAAAGTGTCTTAAATAAAATTTTTAGATCTATCCCACCTCTAAACAATATCCAAATTTAAAAAACTTTCAAGAAAGGTTTTTTTTTAAATTCTGCGGAAGATTATGTTTTTTACCATTTTCAAAAATTTTTTTGATCTTCTGTAATCAATCGCTATCATAAATTATCAAAAAGTACTCTCTTAAAGTTGTTGAAATTGGGGCTTAGAATGTACAGGGGAGTTTTTGGGTCATTAGCACCACTGGTTTATGACTTCTATTCATTTTTGTTTTTTTGAATTTTGACCCCTATAACTTTTAAACCTTTAGAGACTCAGAAAACGTCAGAAATCGAAAGTTCTTAGATTTAAAAAAATGCATATACATTGTAAATTTCAGCTCAATCGGTCAAATAATAAAAACCTTTTTTTGAGATTGGATCCTCCCCATAAAGGTTTTATAATAAAAACTATATTTGTTCAAAAAATTGCTTAATTAACGACGTGGTAACTTATATGTTCAAAATAGGTAACTTTCAATTACGAACTTCATTAGAAAATAGTCGTTAAGTTTGAAATTAAACTCTTATGCAAAGGGGCTTATCTCCGTTTTGTCTATGTATCACCCAATCCATCAGACCTATTGTATATACGGTAGTATATACAGTATATTTATATTGTGCAATACATGCACGCTGAAAATTACTCACTCTTTTTCAGAATTGTTTCAGATATCGAAGGAATTGAATGTGTTGTATATATAGTGCTAGATCTTTATAAGTAGAGGCAAAATGAAATTATTAATTTATTTACAATTTATCTACTTTAAATATTTATCGATTACATCAAACTGTTATTACGTTGCATAGACGCCTTACGAATTTAGTAGTTTACCTCATATAGGTCAAGTGTTAATTATTTTATTAGACTTTCACAATGATGTATCAAGATTTTGTGCATCGATATCACAATTTTCAATTATATTTGTTCTTTCAGATTAAACAAGACAAAAACTTCTCTAATATTTGTGGTGATGTGACTTTTGAGTCGCAGAAGTGCTGCATAACTGTTGTGTTAAAAAAAGCTTAATATTTATATTTTGGATGAAAGATTAAAGATGAGGACAAAGAGTGGACTCCTCACACTTTTGCAAGTAAATTTTTATTAACAAGAATAAGAGTTGCTAGACTTTCGACTACAGCAATGGAATTTCTTTGCAGCTAATGTTCTAGTTTTGTGGCCGTCAACAGCTGCTCATCGCATTTTTCTTAATGGGATCGAGGTGATATAGTGGTTTGCAACAATACTAGTGATTTGACGGTAGAATTCAACATCATTACCAATGTGACTAGGGTTTTTTTTTTATAGATTATCCAAGACGAGTCTTAAAACAGTTTTGCTACGTAACAGGAATATTAACTCATCAATTCTACTGGGTTATGCTGCAAATTTGAATGAATAAATAGCAACTGTCTACATGCATAGACTATGACCATCATAAGTGTCAAGTATGTAAAGGTTTTAAGGTTGTTACTCTTGTGTGGCTACGCAAAGTACTACTGTTTTGTATGTGAATGAGATAGTCGTGCAAGAGACTCCCACTACGCTAAGAGGGAGACTGGCCACTTCATCCATCGTTGGAGCCTGGGAAAGACATTCAACATCCACCACCTGTTGAGTAAGATTTAATTTACTGCCCTTATATATAAAACTGAGACTTAGAAAACCATAAACAAAACAGATAAGATTTTCGAGTATGTTACCTTAAAACTAAACCACATTTTAGTGAAACGAAAATAAAGGTAGTTTTCAATGGTCCTCAGATTCATTAGTGATAGCGATTTTGACTGTGTATTGTACATGGCAAAGGAAATGCCGAGTGGTAAGTATTAAAATTAGTTGACACAAGACTTTTTGGTAATAAAAGAGCAAAGAACTGCAAGAAATTGGTAGCAAGTCTCATCAAGGCATAAAAAAATTAATGGGATGTAACATCACTTATGATCCGCTTTTTGGATTTGCATCTATATTTCTCTCTACTAAACTGAAGAGCAGCATGTGATAAGCACTGTGATCTGTACCAAAAAGATATTATTAACATCCATGGAGAAACAGTACAAAGGTAAATGGAGCACACCATTGCTGAACAGTGACAAGATATTCTCTAAGCTGGTTTATCAATTAGAGTTTTTGTCAATACCGTTCATCCTGAAGACCTTATCTTCTAGACTAGGAGACATCCCTAGTGTGTTTCTTCATGCCAGTAATAGTCGCTTCCCTTGTGAGCTGGGATGTCCCTATATAAATCACTCTATATATATATATATATATATATATATATATATATATATATATATATATATATATATATATATATATATATATATATATATATATATATATATATATATATATATATATATATATATATATATATATATATATATATATATATATATATATATATATATATATATATATATATATATATATATATATATATATATATATATATATATATATATATATATATTATATATATATATATATATATATATATATATATATATATATATATATATATATATATATATATATATATATATATATATATATATATATATATATATATATATATATATATATATATATATATATATATATATATATATATATATATATATATATATATATATATATATATATTATTAAAAAGTCTCTTTATAATAATTGATTTAATTATACGTATTTTTTTTTATTTAAAATATGGTGTTTTGTTATTAATCCTTATAATTATTATTATTATTGTGGAATTATTGCACTTACAAATTAGAATATAGCAATTATTATTTTTATAATTACTAGCGTCAACAGTGTTGTTATTTTGTTATTGTTACTATTACCATAATTATTAGTTAGTGAAATAAACTTTTATAAACTTTTGCCATGTTTCTGTTCAAATATATATTTAATGTATTATCTACACAGCCTGTTCCCCACCTACCCACCAAAAAAAACATTATATATATATATATATATATATATATATATATATATATATATATATATATATATATATATATATATATATATATATATATATATATATATATATATATATATATATATATATATATATATATATATATATATATATATATATATATATATATATATATATATATATATATACACACGCGCGCGCACACACTTTTACTATCAATCTTGGTCTTCGATTGTCTTTACAAGTTCCTATTAATATTGTAACGGGTATTTTACTTTATATTTTTTTAATCTTATAAACAGTTATACTGTACTTGGTACAAATTTTATTTCATAAATAAGTTGATCAATAAAAATAGAAGATGAAAAATATATTATTATTATTGCTAACATTGTTAAAAACAAATCTCTACTGATTATTCATTAAATACTTACATAAAATAAATACGAATCAGTATGTAAAAGTATTCGGAAAATTTAAACTAATTTCTAATTTTATTTTTTATTTTACAAAGTTGCTTATATATATACAAAAAAAAAAATGTAATTACATTTTTTACGTAGCAGGGGTTAGAATTTTTTCAGTTTCCTGCCCCTGGGTTGACTCAGTTTCTACTGCTTCCTCTGAAGAGGGTTTTTCTTTAGGCTCTTCCTGTGGTGAGTCACTTATTTTAAAGGTGTTCATAGAAGTGGGTTTTAAGTTCATCCATGAAGGAATGATTTTGTCATGAACACGCCACAACCCATAAATGTTAGATATATGCTTCTCGAATACAATATATTCCAAAACGTCCCTCAAAACGGTTTCTGACCCATGAATAAGACGGCCAAATCGATCATAGACAGCTAAAGTCTTCAAAAAATAAATAAATAAATAAACAAGTTACATAAAACATTAAAGTTGATAGTAATAATTTGTAATTATGCTTTGCAATTTTTAACCCATGAGTCAATAAAATCATTTCATTACTTGTGGCAGGGAACAGTAGCATTGTAATTACTATTATCAAACTTTACATTTGAAATATGACAAAAAAGATAAAACAATAAACGCTTTAAAGCCATTAAACATAGATTACCAATATTACCAGGTCAGTTTTATAATCAACTGACAATTTACAGGGGAGTCGCAAAGGTTTTGGGTGGGAGGAGTTGGAACATAAATCTTTTTGGGTTGAGTCCCAGAAAGTTGAAGCTGAATCAACTATTTCTATAATACAATGTATGGATCTGAGGCGGATTCGTATAATTTCATGATGACGGAGCCAGAGCTGTGAAATTTTAAAACGGTGAAGCCGTTGGTGTCGGATAGTTTAAAAAAATGAAGCTGGGGTTGGAGGTGGCAAAAAAAAAAAAAAAAAAAAAAAAAAAAAAAAATACTCCGCAGCTCTACTTGGCACGCATGGAACCCACCAAATATAAAACTTTCTTGAAAAGCAAAGCTTACATTTGTTCTTTCCAACAATGGTTACATTCTAAACAATACCTAGTTACATCTATTTATTCATTCAACTTTGCACATTACATTTAAAGTAATGACTTAAACACCATAATCATTCTCTCTTTAATCATGATTAACATATCCCGTCGCATTTCAATATTATCACATTCATAACGTTTTATTATTTTTTTTTTTAACCTTGATTCTTTGTCATTAACTATCTTCATAACAGGTTCTTTTACTCATGAAGAAAGTGTTGCAATAAAATCTTTTCGTTCCATCTAAGATAACCATTTCAATTTCTTTGATCAGTTAATTATCTCATGTTTCTATATATATATATATATATATATATATATATATATATATATATATATATATATATATATATATATATATATATATATATATATATATATATATATATATATATATATATATATATATATATATATATATATATATATATATATATATATATATATATATATATATATATATATATATATATATATATATATATATATATATATATATATATATATATATATATATATATATATATATATATATATATATAATTAAAAAAAAAAAAAAAAAAAAAAAAAAAATATAAAAATAATTTTAAATCCACCCACAAAAACAAGAAAAAAATCTACAAAGTAAAAACGTCAGACTGAAAAAAAAAATATAAAAAAATATATATATATATATATATATATATATATATATATATATATATATATATATATATATATATATATATATATATATATATATATATATATATATATTCTTATATTCAAATGTGTAAATACATGTAATTTTAATATATAAGTATAACATAGGGTGTCCCACTCGCTCTCTGCCCCAGATATGACCTTATTGATATATAAGTACTGGTCATAAGAAATAAAATTTGCTACGAACAAATTTTCGTGTGCGAGAAGAGAGGTAAAATCATGAGGTCATGCCACTTGCCACACATCCAACGTCAGCATGTACGAAATTGTATCTTCCTTTGTAGATTGGGTCATTTCCTAGGGACTTTGGCGTAACATGGAAGGAAGTAGTAAGTCATTGAAAAATATAATCTTTAGTAAAGGAAATAATAAAAATAAAAAAAAAATTATGGTTAAATAGTCTTTAGCTCCAGTGGGTCCCTTCCTTTGAATCCACCGTTAGATTAAAGAATAATGAAATTGTAAAAGAAAAGATTATTTTAAAAGAGGGCCTTAAAAAAGGTTAGGACGCCATTGCTGATACTTGGGAAATTTTCTGGATATTGTTTGAATATAACGCCCACAGACACACTCCTTTACAGCATGTGGAGGCATGTCCTCATGCTAATGGCTATAACTTCCAACACTTATAATATCAGCACGATTCACACACATACCATGGTTTGCTCGTGGCAAAATTTATTAACTTATGACTAGTACTTTGATATCTATAAGCGCATATCTGGGGCCAAGGGTAAGTGGGACACCCAGTAGTATCTTCAGAACTTTGATTTTACAAATTTTTATAAGTGAGAAAATGGACAGACGTACAAATTTCTAGTACTTTAAATTGTAATGCATAAACAATCATTTCTCCAATTTTTGGGATAATGTGATTTCGTCTTGGACAGTATATGTGGTTCCCACTATTAAACAGCTTTTCACTTTCAATAAACGAGGGTGAAGCAAAGAAATACGCTAATATATAAAATATAATCGGCATAAAATTGATGATGACGATTAACACACACAGACACGCACGTACGCACGCAATATATATATATATATATATATATATATATATATATATATATATATATATATATATATATAATAACCCGAATGTTGGTGGCAACAAAACAGCAACTAAAAGTGAATTTAAAAAAATGATAACGTGGGGAAATGGGATAACAGGAAAGGCCAGTAGTGATATGAAAGGCAATAAGCCATTTTGAAATTTAATAGCCATTAAAGTCAAATAGAATTGATACGCCTAAGGTGTTACAAAGAATGTGTGCAACCATTTAATTCAAACACCAATTGTTTAGCACTTACAAAAGGAGAATAAAAAGTGTCATCAAGTCGATGAAAATTCTGACTTGCAATGAATTCTTGGCCTTCAAGTCATCCATGCAACCTGGCAATATTTCAAACCAAATATTTGTGCATACTTTTTTTTACCAAGTTTCAAGTGGAAAATGCAGAGTGAATGCATGCGTAATTCGAAAGTAATAAAAAAAATAAATAGATAGAAAATTAGTATTCGACCGTGGGTTATCACCTTACCTGCTGAGTGTGAAATCGAACTGTGATTTGGGCAAAAACATTGTCTTTAGTAAGGATGTCTATATGTCGAACATGAACGGCTCTTGGGGGCTCTATAGAACCATGAAAAGCCCATTTAATTGTTTTGTTCTTCGTTTGATTCATAACTAAAGGAAACGCTCTCTCAGTCGCCAATTTATGCAGCTCGTCTTCATCCCCTCTAAACAAAAAATAATAACGGCATTAATTTTCTAAAGTAATGGTAGTAATAGTATAATAATAATAATACAATGAATTTTAATTTTGAAGTTTTAAAGAACCAATTTCACATAATAATTCAATTCAAAGCTTTACAAAATAATTGTCCACGAAAACAAAAAAACTTGTCAGCACTAATTAGCTTTACTGAATACTTAAGAGGTGTGAAACATTGAGAAAAATGTCTTAACATACAAAAATATTTCTCTTTAATATTAAAAATAACAAAATGAACCAAGATACTTAAAAGGACACATTAGCCAAATATTAAATATGTAAAGGTTTTCTAGTAACGTACCGAACACAATCGTGCTTTCATTAAATATTCCACACAATAACATATATATATATATATATATATATATATATATATATATATATATATATATATATATATATATATATATATATATATATATATATATATATATATATATATATATATATATATATATATATATATATATATATATATAATTACCTCATAAGCGCTTCATGCAACTTTACATAAATTTTTTGCGCTTCTTCAACAAAGTCATGGATATAGAAATCTTCTTCGAATCTGTAAATTTGTCTCATTGAATATTTCGCCTTTCCTTTTTTCTCCAAAAATTCGTACGTCTGTTTCGCTCGCTTCAAATAAAAGAACAATTTAATTGTAAACAAGAAATGACCAAAGAAAAAGGTAATTTAATTATTAAAATCATACATAAAAGTTCATTCCATTCATTAGCATTAGCAGTCTAACGGTCGTGATAAACTCACGTGCTTGAGGGCGTCGGTTCGTTCCCACTTGCAGATTCTATGTAGAAACTACCTAGAAAATTTTCCCTCCTCGAATTGGGCAATGCCCCGTGACATACGAACTTATATATATATATATATATATATATATATATATATATATATATATATATATATATATATATATATATATATATATATATATATATATATATATATATATATATATATATATATATATATATATATATCCCGTTTATAAATTGAAACCATATAAAAATTTCACAAAATACTTTCTGACTAAAGTTTTTAAAAATATTAATAAAGAAAAATTTAATTTATATTAAAACAAAATGTGATTAGATTCTACAAGATTGCTATATATATATATATATATATATATATATATATATATATATATATATATATATATATATATATATATATATATATATATATATATATATATATATATATATATATATATATATATATATATATATATATATATATATATATATATTACCGTTAAAGTATGAAATCCGTTATTTCATAGAATACCTAGTTATTCCATGAAATAACTGATCGTGTCCGTTAAAGTGTAAAACTCTCTTGTATTTCATGATTTAACTAGTTATTTCATAGAATAACGATCTGCAGCCCGTTAAATTGTAAAATAATCTATATCTTATATCTCGCTTTTTAGTATAAGGTACATTTACGTTTCGTTTAACAATATGGAAAATAGCGGGACAAAAAACGTTAATTTCGAATTCAAATAAAAAATGTTTTTGTTTTAGAAATAATGTTCTTTGTAATTCCAAGTGTCATTTTAGTAATCCTTGTTGTAACAAATGATTTTATGGTACGTTTCCATAAATACCATTTATACGCTGCATAAATTATATAAATTGCTTCTTTTTCATTTTAATTGTCTATCATTAGTTTATTTATAGAATACCTAGTTATTTCATTTTAGATATATTGTTTATTTTACACTTTAACTGTCTGTCATCAGTTAATTTATAGAATACCTAGTTATTTCATAGAATAACTAGTTAAAGTGTCAAATTATTAACATATTACACACTTTAACGGCCACGATCAGTTATTTCATGGAATAACTAGGTATTCTATGAAATAACTGCATTATATACTTTAACGGTAACATATATATATATATATATATATATATATATATATATATATATATATATATATATATATATATATATATATATATATATATATATATATATATATATATATATATATATATATTTAGGGATGGAGTGAAGTATCGGTATCGGTAAAAATTTAGGTATATGAATGGATAAAGTATCGGTATCGGTAAGTATCGGTATATTTTCAGGTATTGGGTATCAGTACCTGTAAATTTTTAGGTATCGGTATCGGTAAAAATTTTGGTATCGCTCCATCACTAATATATATATATATATATATATATATATATATATATATATATATATATATATATATATATATATATATATATATATATATATATATATATATATATATATTACACCTTTATAAACAAATATTTCTACCTTAGTAATATTTTTATATGTTGCAACCGTTCTTTGAATAAAAATATCAGAAAAATTATAAATCACTTTCGTAATAGGTGATGACAACACAAAATATAAGACATGTTCAGAGCCCATAAATATACCTTTACCCATCATCAAAATCCTTTGAAAGAAACTGTATATAAAAAGTTTGAAAGATCTCGGGTGTATTCAATCTCTTTTTAAAGAATATGTTTTCACACTAGTGTCTTCATATTATTATTATTAGTGTGATTTAATAAATCTCTACAGGCTTTCAGAGTTTAGATATCTCTTGTGGGTTTTGATTCTATCCCAGTAGGTTATTAGGCAGCTGTGGAGTTTAATTTGAAAGTAAATTTTATGCAATTTGAAAGCAATTTTAAAAATACCGGAGTTAGAGAAAATATACATACTTTGTAAATTCAATAAAATTTTATTAAATCTACACGAGACAACTGTCAATGGTGTTTTCATTTCCTTTATTTCAATTACAAAATTTTGAGCAAATTCTAAAAATTTTAAAAGAAAAAAATCTATTAAAATGGTAAAGAAGACACATTCTAAGTCTAGTATTTTTGAACATTTTGCAAACATTGCTAAACAATTAAAGGAAAAAAAAATTAGTTTTCTTTACCTGCTTGGACATAAATGAAATAACTTGAGAATCAAATATGAACTTCTATTGTAAAATTTTAAAAAATTTCGAGCCTTAAATAAAAATATGGCTATTAAACTAATATTTCCTTTGGGGAAGCAAAGCATCAGAAAAGCCATATTGGAAGCCATTAATAAAATGAAGAGCTTTGAAAAACTCTATAGAGACCATTCATATTCCATAAAATGAATGCCACCACTCAATAAGAAAAGGAGAAACATGAGGCAGGTTTTTTTTTACGTATGTACACCTCAGTTCAGTTCACAGGTACTGATCTGGGAATAATTTCCTTAAATTTTTCTAGTTTTGTGGAAAAAAAATACAAATTTATCAAGCTAAAAAAGGCAATTCAAAAATAAATAACTAGTTTATATTCCTTTTTAGAAAATGAGTGCATACAATTTTCAAGTTTGAAGACATAATAACTATCATTAACTAAAGTATTTTTTTTATAATTTTAAAAATAAAATCATAGAAATAGTTGATGGTTTCTATTTCAGCAATTTTCTAGAGAAACCTTTTATAATCTACAGTCAGTGCAATACGAAGCCGATTTTTAAATAATGTAGTCTTGTGAAATCGTTGGAATAGATAAACCTTATCTAAAAAATTCTCGAAATTTGAGCAATCAATGAGTAAAATTAAAATGGAAACATTTTATTTTTTTCTTTAGTAAATTACTCCATTTATGTCAATAATTATGCAGTTGCTCTAATAAGGAAAAATAATATTCATTTTTAGTAATAATAATAAATTAATAATAATAATAATAAAAATATTTATAAATACCTCCTTTGAAACAAGTGAGGCCTTTCCATCCCCTTCCGGAGGCACATATGGTTCAACAGATGAACCTGTAGAAGCAATGAAAACTGGTTTCTCATTCCAAGGTCTAACAGGTTGAATCCCTTTTTCTTTCATCTGAAAATTAACTCCAGGTTAAAACAATTAAAATCCCCCATTCACTCCTCATACTCAAAAATATTTAACAAGTACTCTCTGCTGTTCTGAATTGTAAATTAGTCATGATAATTGAAATCTTTGTAAATATTATGTGAGTATCATTATCATCATGAAACTCACATTATCATTATAGTCATAATAAATCTTGATCATAATTCAACTTTTACATAATGACAAATAAATTATGGTCTAAAAAGATAAATATTTGTAAACACTTGCTTAAATTTTCATTTTTAAAATATTAACTTCAGGAATCTAAGACTTGTACTCTTTTATGACTTACTTAAAACTGGCAAAAAAAAAAAAACATGAATAAAAAAATTGCATAAAATTTATGATCATTATAAATTCCAAACAAACAAAAGAAGAAACAGTAAGAAATCACATGGGCCTCATCAAAGATGCCACATCCCAGACCCCAATTAAGTTAAAGGGAATACTACCAAGTACAAATTCAAAATACATTATACAATTTATAAACAATTTTCTTTACATATGATTCTCCTAAACTTTGATCTGATAAACAAATTTCTCAGAAATATTTTTGTCAAAAATTTACATTTATTGAGCTCATAACAACTGAGTTTTCTAAACCTTAGGGTAAAATGAATATATATATATATATATATATATATATATATATATATATATATATATATATATATATATATATATATATATATATATATATATATATATATATATATATATATATATATATATATATATATATATATATATATATATATATATATATATATATATATATATATATATATATATATATATATATATATATATATATATATATATATATATAATATATATATATATATATATATATATATATATATATATATATATATATATATATATATATATATATATATATATATTTTAAAATCGTGAAAGGTAAATCTTATTAAAAGCTTACAACTGAGCATCTAAATACCATATTAAAATTAAAAATTCAGTTTTATTTAAACTTAAAATTTTTCCATTTTTAGCTATTTGAATAGGAAGGGTGGGGGGAGGAGGAAAGAGAGAGAATCTTTTTTCAATTCAATGTGCAAATTATGCAGAAACGCGACAGTAAAGTTCATAATGATAATAAAGTAACTAAGCAAAGTAACTAAATAAAGAAGAGGTAAATTAAATGATAAAAAAAAAATTTTCACCATTAAGATCTAGAGTTTTGTTAAGGATTAAAATATTCAAAAACCAAAAAAAAAAAATAACTATCATGCACATCAGTTCTGTTGTCCAAGTATCAAAGTTATTGGACATCATATAGGCCTATATTACCAAACTTTGTATATGAATACAGTAATAAATAATAGGTAATATTAAATAAGCCTAAGAAGTTGGTCAGATTAATAAATGATCTTCCCACAAACATTCTTACTTTTAAAAATAGTATCGTTAATTGAATAACGGTATATTAAAAAAAAAAAGTTGGAACTTACCTTAGCTCTAATTTCAGCAGGAGTCATTTCATCTTCCCGATATTCTTTTAAATCTGGTATTTCAGGCCTATGTATCTTAAAGTATATATATATATATATATATATATATATATATATATATATATATATATATATATATATATATATATATATATATATATATATATATATATATATATATATATATATATATATATATATATATGCTTCACAGGCCATGCATATTTATTAAATGCAACTCATTCTATCAGAAAGTATTAAATTTATGACCGTAAAAACAAAGTTGATAGTTTATTTTTGAAGTTTATACTTTTTTTGAAATCAGATTTTTTCAGGATACTGAATATCCTTTATTTAGTGTTCTAAGTTTCATTTTTATTTTTCATATTACAATATTGAATTTTAAAAATCAAATTCAATTTATAAATATTGAAACCAAATTGAAATTGAGTTAGAATTTATATAAAAAAAAATAAAATAAAAAAAAGTATTCAATGTGTTAAAAACTCACTAGAGATATTTAGTTATTTATTACTGCATTCAACTAAACTTTGGAACTCTAGTTTTCCTTTATATTATTATTATTACTATTATAATAATTATTATTTTAATTTGAAAAGTGTGGGCTCAAGGATCTTGAATGTTACTATATTTCTAACTTAATATCTTCATAAAAAAAAAACTTTTTAATGCTTTTTTTCTTTCTTTTGAACTAGTGTTGAAATATTTATTTTAATAATGATGTATATGTTAATGCGATGAAGATTTTAAGGCTGAAATATTAGGTTTGGTTACAGAAATATTAAATTTTTAGAATCTTCTTAATGCTCTTAATTCTCAGAAACTACTTTAACCAATTTTAACAATTTTTTAGGTGAATAGTGAATACAGTTATAAAGTAACTTTGTGTGAAACTTTAATTTAATACAACTCGTGAAATAAAAAAAAAATGTTATAAAACTACCAACAACAACAACAACAACAACAACAACAACAACAACAAAAAAAAAAAAAAAAAAAAAAAAAAAAGGTAAAATTTGTAAGCTTGGGAAAATCTTTCAAAATTCATAATATCCAAAAATCTTCACATCTGATAAGGTTTAAATTATAATACATAAAATATTTTACCTATATAAGAATTACAAGTGAATATCATTAAAATCTACTGCTTTCATTAAATACAAGCAGTGTCTCTAAATCGTAACTTAGGGGTCAATATTACTGAATTTCAAAATGTTAAAAAAAAATATGAAGAGATTGAAATTTTTCACATTTTTTAATTTCAATTGATGTAATAGCCCACATTCTCCCAGGTGTTGAAATTGATACAAAACATATTGAAACACTCATATATTATCATCTATTTACTGCAATCATAAAAACCATAGGTAGTTAAATATCCCAGTCCAAATAATTGTGGGCGATCAAAATGTGAATCTTCTGAAGTGATGCAGGCTTCTCACCTCTTGTCATGTAATAAGCTCAATATGGTCCAATGAGACACACTGTGGCCAGTGGCAAGGGTTCTGGTGCTGACCCGTCAGTCCTTTGCAACGTCCAGGAGAATAGCTCCTCCCTCAAAGTTATATGAACAACAAGGGGCCGTCCACGGTCAGCTGTCCGCTTTCACAAACCCTCTGAAGGATGGCTGCGAAGGCCGTGAGATGGGGCTGTCGTCATTAGGATACGTGACCCGAAACAGTCTTGCTGCCTCACGACCGTTCTAGTTTGCAAGCCCATACAAAACCTCAACCTGTTGACGGATAACACACCATTGTCGCCCTGATTCAGTACCAGTATTCTGTAATAAGTGACGTTATGCTTGCTTGTTCAATTACTGTTATGGACCGACTGGGCTGACCATTTTTACTTACCTCAGCCTCAGCTAATAATCAAGGAAAACCGAGGTTTACCTGCCAGGACCTATTGCAAATTTTATTTATTAATGGTGGATTAAATCAAACAAATTAAAAAAAAAAATTAAGATTTTAATTCCACTATTACTTCGTTACATATTGGGTGGGGTAAAATTAATGTATAAAAGAGGAAACAAACAATTCATTCACTTAAATTACTATTAGAATCTTCTTGAAAATTTACATCATAAGTTTCAGAATTTGAGGGGAGTGAAATGTTCAGGAAAAGAGGGGGCAGTGACATTGAATTTGTTACTACCCTAAGATTGTATTTTAAAAACGGTAACATTTCTACACTTTTTGGCAATAGTTTGATTCTATCTTTTTGAATTGATTTCCCTACTTTGAATTCTCTTTCACTGGCCCTGGATCTTGCTGGTGGGCACAAATATACACTTGCCAGTGTTGCTAGTGTTAGACTTGTCTGCCTTCCAGAAGGCCAGAGACTCATCATTGATGTTAATTTTTTCATTTCTATATATATTTTCATTTTCATTTTTTCATTTTACCTAAGTATACCTGTTGAATCATCACTATTGTGAATCAAAAATATTTTTTCAAAACTTGTGTAATTTTTTTAAACTTTTATTACACAAAATCTGTAATTTTCTGAATTTTTTTTTTCTAAAAAAAATGCACAATCATTAATTTAAGTGAAAGGTGGTTTTTCTATTCCTTCCTTATAATCAAATTAATTTCAATTAAAATTATATTTAATTTTCTTAAACAAAAATTTAGTGCTTTTAATCTCTACAAATTTTAACCAACTCTGGTCTGTCCTCAATTACTGTTGGGATAGAATCCTCCATATCTGCAGTTGTTAAACGTTCTACATTTCTGTCAAATGTATCATCAAAATTTTACAGCTGTGGATACTACACAGGCCTACCTACATTCGACCCATTCAACAATTGCCACATACCAAGTATACCTTCATAGGTGGGTATCTATGTTATCTCCTTAACCATGCATTTCCCGACCTAGGTTCACAAATATAATTTGCCCCCAGAGTGTTTAATAAGATCCCAGTGTTTGTCAATATAATTATCATCAACCTTGTACAAAATACACACGCTATGCAAAAATGCAACTTTTATTCCAACTCAATAATAATAATGTTTTAAATGTAACAAACTTCAGTCAATAAGCAGCTAGCTATCTTTCTATGGAAATTATCAGTTTCCTTTTGTGAAAGATTTTGATATGTCATTTTTAACGATATATATATATATATATATATATATATATATATATATATATATATATATATATATATATATATATATATATATATATATATATATATATATATATCGGACCATAAACATAAAAAACGGAGTACCCCAGGGAGCCATACTATCCCCCACACTATTTAACCTATACACGGCGGACCTCCCTCAACCCCAAACAATTTACACCCACATTACTTCATGCGCCGACGACATAACTATTGCCACCACACACCAAAATCTCGTTACCACAACAACAATCACACAAAACTACTTAACACTAATCCAAACTTGGCTGACAGAAAACCGGATGACGGCATCCCCAAACAAATCCTCCATAACCCTCATAACAACAGACAAACACATATCCAACACCCACCCACAAGTCCTACTAAACAACACCCCCATACCCCTCAACAAAACTCCAAAGATTCTCGGCCTAACATTTGACTCCCATCCCACTTTCACCAAGCACATCCAAAATACCACCTCAGCAGCAAACAGAAAACTCAACATCCTCAAAACAGTGGCCAACACAGACATACACAACAACATACAAACCTCAATTGCCATCTACAAACAATTTATACGCCCCACCATCAACTATGCTTCCCCTATCTGGCACCCATTGCTCTCCTATCAAAACTTAAATAACGCAAAATAAAGCCCTCCGCACATTCACCGGCTGCACACCCACAACCCCTCAACAACACCTACATAATGAAACCAAAATACTACCTATTAAGAACCACCTCGAAATGATAGGCAGTCAATTTTACGCAAAAACCCGTCTACCCACACACCCATGTCACAACACTCTCCTCCAACCTACCATACACAGACTAAAACAACCTCCATCATCCACCGGTACCTTTTACAAACAAATCCTAAATCACATCCCCCCAATACCACAATAACCAAACACAATACACACTCAACTAACACATTCTTGCCTGATCAACAGACCACCAAACAACATCCTTGACACCCCCTCCCGAAATAAACCCCGACTTCAGCAACCTCCCAAGACACTCACAAATCTCATTAGCAAGATTGAGATGTGGGCACCACCCAAACTTACATTACAAACACAAATTCAAAATAAACCAGACAGCATCTCCCACTTGTACCAGATGCGGAATGGCCCCGGAGACCGAGTCACACTTTCTATTACACTGTCCTTCCAACTCTCGCCCCAGAATTTCCTGGGGCATCACTTCATTGAAGGATCTCTGGATGAGGCTGACAGCGGCAGGCGGCTTCATTAGCGAAGTGTGGCCACCTCAATGTGGGGTGGTCAGGGGGTGAGAAATAATAATAATAATAATAATAATAATAATAATAATAATAATAATAATAATAATAATAATAATAATAATAATAATAATAATATAATAAAAAAAAAAAAGTATATATATATATATATATATATATATATATATATATATATATATATATATATATATATATATATATATATATATATATATATATATATATATATATATATATATAACCTTTCTTCCTCTTTCTGCCTTAAATTTTGGAACTGGATTTTTTTTCGAAAATTTTCCAGTTTTTCTTGGCTGATAAAGTGGATTTGGATGTACATATGGATCGAATTTGGCAAAGCGTACACTCTGAATGGAACAATTTGCTATGTTTGATATTAGAAACTGAAAAAAATAAAAAGTAATTTCAATTTGTAATAAATGTGTACATCCAATTACTCAATTACCTAACATGCATTAAGCTCAAATCTAGCTAATCATCCCATGGGGCTTCACATCCAAATGGAGTTATTCTATCAAATAAATTTTACGAAGATCTTCCACATGGTCAGGAAATCACACAACAAAATTTCTGTTCATTGAGATGCTGTCAACTCTGATTATGGACAGTAATGAATTCTCTACACCTACTTTGGGCTGTGTCCATGTGTAGTAGTGGTTACTACATAGATATATATATAAACATGAAAAAGTTGGCATTTACTGTTTCAAAACCAATGGCTTAAAAGTTCATACATAATTAATTTTCTTGGTGTGTTGCTTGACACACAAGTTATGCCATAAAAGCTTTTATTCAGGATTTAATTTTTTATAATATATATATATATTATATATATATATATATATATATATATATATATATATATATATATATATATATATATATATATATATATATATATATATATATATATATATATATATATATATATATTAGTAAAGGTTGAGTATGTTACTGCCCGACCTATAATAAATCAATAAATACAGATTAGTATCAATATATCCCCATATACATTTAAATTGTTAAAATATAAATATAATTTAAAAAAAAAAAAAAAAAAAAAAAAAAAAATATTATATATATATATATATATATATATATATATATATATATATATATATATATATATATATATTATATATATATATATATATATATATATGAAGTAAATAGAACATTATGGGAAGATAAAGAAAACTTTCCTCATCTGGGGTCGAACCACTGCATGTTCCGACTGAGAACAACAAAGACTCGATGCTCTACCACTGAGCTATCCTCGAACAAAAAAGTTTGATTCAAGAACAGTTTCAAGCATACAAGCTCCTGTCAAGGCACTATTACCAGATTTTCAACCTGTTCTTCCCTCACTCTTTAAGATTTATTCAATTACAATGCTTTTAAACGCAGCAGTAAATAAGTATGAAGTAAATAGAACATTATGGGAAGATAAAGGAAACTTTCCTCATCTGGGGTCGAATCACCGCATGCTGCGACTGAGAACAACAAAGACTCGATGCTCTACCGCTGAGCTATCCTCCCATAATGTTCTATTTACTTCATACTATTTACTGCTGCGTTTAAAAGCATTGTAATTGTAATGCTATGCATGGGAAAAATTTCAAGTCATTGTATTTCTAATGTGCAGCAGCAAAATGGTTGAGTATACAAAAAATATTTCTAAATAAAAATGTGTATCTCACCCAACTGCATAATCTCTGTTAAAAAAAAAAAATTCTATGCTCAATCATTTATCAGTAGCATGTAAATATTTCCCATGCACAACAACAAAATTGTTGGGTAAAAAAAAAAAATTGCAAAGATTGTACAGTTGGGCAAGATGCATATTTTTTAGTTAAATAAATTTGTTGTATACCTAACTATTTTGCTGGTATGTACGGGAAAATTTTCAAAATTTTTCTGGGCACATCACTAATATGATAGGATAAACAAAAAATTACACTAACTAAAAAATGTGTATTTCAGCCAACTGTACAACCTCCACAAATTTTGTGAAGATCAATATATAAATAAGAAAGTTATCGCAACTTTTTTCTGGTTAGTTTTTACCCCGCTTTTGAACATTAATATTTCCTAAATGAAAAAGAAAATTAACATTATTTTAAATGCAAACACTTACCTTTCATATTCTTCAAATCCTCTAAGTTCGATAGTTACGTACTCAATATATTTTTTGGGGGGACATACCTTAGAAAATTTTTTGAATTTTGAAAAAAATAAATAAATAATAAAAAAAAAAACTACCCAAAAAGGGGGGAACTTTTTTGAGTTATTGTTCTAAATTTATTAAACCACTTTTATACAAAACATTGAAATATGAAGACTATTCTACCCCCAAAAAAATCCAAAATAGAGAATATAAAGTTCGATTAAAAAATTGATTAAAATTTACTTTTGAGGGTAGTTAGTTTTACCCTGTTTTACAGAATATAATATGAATGGAGAGAGAGAATATTATTAAAATAACAAATAATAAAACCATTCCAATCAGCACATATTGTAATGCCAATGTAAATGTTTATCTCAATGGTATCAAAATAATTTCATACAATGGACATTTTCAAAGAGAAAACTGCAAAGTAACTTTTTCCAAGCCTGTACACAAACCAAATAAAATTAAATACTCACTTTTAAGTTTGAAGATAAGGCTACCTTGTAACTTATTCCAGCAATCATGATCTCTTAATTATAGGAGTAACAGTATTTTTAAAAATTTAAAACACCTGTTAATTATATATATATATATATATATATATATATATATATATATATATATATATATATATATATATATATATATATATATATATATATATATAATATATATATATATATATATATATTAGGGGTGTATTGGAACTTAAATATTCAATTCTAGTTAGAATTTACAAAAAAAAATCCTGGCTGGAACTGGAACTTTTTATGAACTTTTCTTTAACTATAAAGAAATGCAAAAAACAAAATTTTCTATATAACTTTCAACAAAAATCTTTATATATATATATATATATATATATATATATATATTATATATATATATATATATATATATATATATATATATATATATATATTATTATATATACCAGTATATTATTATATAATGCTTCTACCTTTCCCACTTTCATGGGGTAGCGCTCGCCGTAATCCTTCACACCTCACCTTTCAACCCCCCCTCCCCCATCACCACAGTCCTCCACAACTCCATACCTCTTCCAAACTCAAACCCCTTCCACCCAAAAATCCCCCTCACTCCATCCATCCATCTCCACTTTAGACTTCTCCCTCTAATTTAGATTTAAGCATTCAGCATACTATCCTGTCTTCATTCATTCTATACACATACCCAAAATCACCTTAGTACTCTCTCCTCTGCTCTATCAACCATTCCCTTTCTCCATCCATAGATCTGCCTTATTCTCTTGTTTCTGATCCTATCTATAATTCTCAAACCACATATCACTCTCAGTCCCTTCATCTCAAACACATTCAATGTTTTACTCACCTCATGATCTATGTTCCACATCCATACATTACAGATGGCAAACACATACATTCAAACATTCATACTTTAATTTCCTTTAACATTTTCCCTTTCTTCCACACTTTCCTTAAACCCCCACCACCTTCATACCTTCCACCACTCTATTCTTTATTTCCTTTTCTATTCTCCCACTTTCCCAAATATTTGAATTCTTCTACCTCCTCCAATCTCTCCCTTCCCACATCTACACCCTCCATTCCTACCCTCTAAGAACCACCTCCTCACCCTCATTACTTTTTTTTGCTGGATTTATCCCCAATCCTTTGGTTTCGCATTTCAGCCCATATTAACATAATCAACTTTTCTCCAGAATCTGTCACAAGCATTGCATCATCAGAAAACAGTAGTACATTTACCTCCCATTTCATTCACCCACCCCACTTCTCAGCCTAATATTCTTCCATTCCCTCTTCATTTCCCTAACTACACCATCCATCAACAGATTAAATAACTAAGGGAACATTACACATCCCTGTCTAAAATTTCACTACAATGTTAAATCAATCAGAAAGCTCCTTCTTCACCCTCATCCTCACTCTACAGTTTTCATAAAAGGCTTTTATCTCTTTCAATAAACTTCCTCCCACCTCTCATCCCTCTCTCAATACCTCTTACATATCCTATCATACACTTTCCCCAAATCTATAAAACATGCATACCTAACTTTGCCCTTTCAATGCAATTTCTCACCAATCATCCTTAGTGTAAACACCTGGTCCACACATCCCCAACCTTCTCTAAAACCCCCTTGTTCCTCTCTCATCCCCTCTTGTCAACTGTTTTACTCTTGTCACTAATACTCTTCTATAAATCTTCCCTATCGCACCCAATAGACTTATTCCCCTATAATTTTTACACATCTTATCATCTTTTCCTTTATATATAGGTACTATACAAGCATCCTGCCATTCCTAAGGAACTCTCCCTTCTTCCTAACACACATTAAACATTCTAACCAACTCCTTCCCTAATCATTTCCCCATCAATATTGTATGTCCATCCCTACCAACTTTCCCTTTTACACCTTCCTTACTGCTACTTCCACCTCCTCTTTCCCAGACACTACCTCCCCACTATTCCTTACCAACCTTCCCTCTAATCACTTTGTTCCCATTCAATAATTCACTAAAATATTCCCTCCAGCTCTCTCCCACATCTTTCCCTCCTTGTATTAACTCACCATCCTCCCCCTGCTCTTCTCTACCTCTCCTCACTTTTTTAACCCTCTTCCAGAATATTTTACTTCTCTCTTTAAAATCTTACATCTTTTTTATTTTTTGCCCTCTTAACCTCTCTATACCTCTCCATATACACCACACAATTCCAATCTTCCTTTATATCTGTTAAAGGCTTCTTTCTTACTTTTCACGAAATTCCCAACTCTTCATTTCAAAACTCACTCCCCTTACATCTACAGATACCTATCCTCTTTGCCCCACATACCCTTTAGCAACCTCCATCAATGCTCCTTTCAATTTACCCCATTGTTCTTCAACTCCCTCCATCTTTATAATGTATATAAGTAATATTTCATTTCTGTCCTTTAATTAAAACTTATCCTTTTTAAAAACTTCTGTGGCATATTTTTTTTTTAGTGGCAAAAGTTTTTTCCCTAAATTTGTGAATGTCTGCGAATGTTTACAATTGTCTCAGGAAAATTATACACATCTCCCCATAATCCCCGAGCTTTAGACCATAAATCTCAAATTATTATACTATGCTATATAAGTTATACAATATTCTTACAAAGGCCTAACTTAATGCTATTGAAATTATACTATATTGTTAGAAGGCCTAACTTTAATCAAAAACTCTAAGCAACAATCGGCCAAATTGCACAAGAGTGGCCATTCGTAACTCAAAAACTACTAAGCCTACACTAAAAAGAATTATATTTTTGGAATCCTTGTCGAATTTACAGTAAGAAAATTAAAAAAAAAAAAGCAAAAATTTTAGAATAATTACGTAAATTTTAGTTATTTAATACTAAATTTAATACTAAATAATCAAAAACTACTAACCCTACACTAAAAATCGTCTACAGGAAAAGTAGTCGACAATATCATCATCACTCACGGGTCGGGGGGTACGGGGGGCAGATCCCCCCTTAGACATAGGCTTCGTTTTTTAAATATTTAAGTGCTTAAAACTGTAGCATCCATTTTTTAAACATAAATAACTAAAATTTACGTAATTATTATATAATTTTTGCTTTTTTTTTTTCTTATTTTCTTACTGTAAATTCGACAAGGATTCCAAAAATATAATCCTTTTTAGTGTAGGCTTAGTAGTTTTTGAGTTATGAATGGCCACTCTTGTGCAATCTGACCCAACAATCTAACTTTCTCAAATATACTAAATGAAACAACCACTATAACTACCTTAGTCCTAGTTTAGCTTAGGGTTTTGAAAATATACCTTAGGGCTATCAGAAAGCCTAATCTGAACAACTGAATGGTAACCAATATTTCCTTGAAGTATTCCCACAATTTTGACCATTAAACTCCTTATCCCAGTCAATTTCATCGAGCATTGCTCGGAACTTGCTAAAATCTCCGTTTCTGAAATCTAATATCTTTTCCCTATTGACTTGCAATTTGGGCCCAGACCTCACATTCCAGTTAAATCTAATAATATAATGATAGGAAAGATAATAGATAGGAAAGTATTTCTCTGTATTTTCACTTAATTGATAATATAGTCAAAATATGCTGAAATGTATTCTACACACTTACCTACCGAAAAAAAAAAAAAAAAATTTATAACAAAAAGTATATTAACGTTCCCGATGCGGGATCGACATTGTTCATCAGGGATGCCAAAAGAGTTTCGATATATATCGATTTAAATATTTTTTTACGATAGTATTGAAAAAATATTGATGATATTTTCAAAACCGATATATCGTTATTTTATCCTTAGTATCGAACCAAAGATATTTTTTTTTTACTTTAGAAATTTTTAATTAATTAAGTAGGTTTCTGCTCCTGTTTTAAAAAAAATATCGTTGTTTCGATACTAAAAAATGTAAAGTTCTTCATGTAGGTTACTCAAATGAAGGATTTAATTATGAAATGAATGGGGAATGGCTTGAGACTGTGGACCAAGAAAAGGATTTAGGTGTGATAATTAGCAGTAATCTGAAGGTGGGTGATCAATGTTTGGAGGCAAGGAATAAAGCTAATAAGATGTTAGGTATAATTAACCGCAATGTAGTTTACAAGAGCAAAGAGGTTATAAGCAAACTATATAATAGCTATGTCAGGCCAGCATTAGAGTATTGTGCACAAGTTTGGGCTCCTCATTTAAGAAAAGACATAGATATGCTGGAGAGAGTACAACGTCGAGCAACAAGGATGATTTCTGGCTTTGAAAATAAGAGCTATGAAGAGAGGTTGAAGGAGTTAGGAATGTTCTCAGTTGAAAGGAGATTTCTCAGAGGGGATATGATACAAGTTTACAAAATATTTGCATCTGACAGTAATACAGAGATTGAAAAATACTTCATAGTGGACCATGGAAGAGTAACTAGAGGACATAACAAGAAAATTAAAAAGAAGCCATGCCATCTCGATCTAAGAAAATACTCTTTCAGTAATAGAGTTGTTAATTTTTTGGAATGACTTGCCACAAGAGGTTGTTGACTGTGATTCTCTTGTCAAATTTAAAAAGGGGCTAGATAGATATATGGATGGTTTGGGTATTATATAGAATAATCTGACTAAGCCAAATTGGCTGGTATATATGAATTTTTGGATCAACAGATCAACCTATGACTAAGCCTAACGGCAGTTTTTGTAGTGGGTGATGGTTCATTGAATATTGCATGTGTAATGGGGCTTAGTTTTTCTTTTATCTATGCATGACTATGCATGAATGAACTGATAACTGGGATGGGATAGACCTAGTCTTTCGTGCATGTATTAGTATTGTTATTATTTGTTTGGACTGGGACAGTCTCGATAGGCCCTTGTGGCTTCTAACTGTCTCTATTTTCCTATGTTCCTATGTTTCCTATGTAGGGATAAAATTTCAATATATCGGCTTTGAAAATATCATCGATATTTTTCGATACTATCGCAAAAATATCGATATCGATATATATTGAATTATTGAAACTCTTTTGACATCCATATATAAGGTCCGAACAGGTCCAAACTCAAAAACAAACAAAACTTGCAAAAATGCCTGGCATAGTTGAAATTTTAACTCTATTAACCCGTTGTTTTCTTTTTTTTCATGTTTTATATCGTGGAAATTTGGAAAATGTGATTTTTCACCACTCAATGTTTGGAACCCATTACAAAGATTTTGATTAATTATGTAACGTTGAGTAGAACAAATACTCACCAGCTCAAATCTGCTCATTACCCTTGGGATTATAATTTTTTAAAAATTATAATTGTTTAGTTCATGGTAAAAAGTTTATATTTTTTAAAATATTAAAGTAGCAAACAAGCGAAAATGAAGTGAAGAAAGTAATGAAGCTCAGTAGACCACTTTTGGGTAATTGTTCAATTCATGAAATTTTTAAAATTTAAACTTTTGGAAGGTATAAAAAAATTTTGGGTGAATGTGCCTTTCCCAGTCAAGAATTTTTTTTTCTTCCTATATTAGAATGTCTTTGTATGTTGCTTAGTAGATAAAACTATGGCTTTCGCAAAATATTAAAATACACCCTAAACTTAAAAAGTTTTATACAATGGCAACATTTTACATGTTTTGTTTCACTTTATGTACTTGAAAGCGAGGCTAGGACTTACCTATTTACCATTGATATTGTATTACTTTCGTACAATTATGATTTAATGTCATTAAAAATATTCATCTAAGCCTGAAGAGTTTTCGATAAGATGAGTATATCCTCATTTAACTTTTAAATTACTGGTAGACTTATGGTAGTTATAAATTCTTTAATCCTTAGGGTAAGAATTTTTAGAGCTTTGCAAGAGAAGTTAGGACCCAAGCAGACTGACTCAACTTGATCATTAGTTTTGCTATTTTGAATTACAATTAACTTTTTTGATTATGCACAGGTTGAGTTACTGTATTACTTTAACTTTAATTATGTTTGACTTTACTTTTACTGTTTAACTGGGCCTTGGTTTTTATGAGGAGAGTTTGAGAGTTCTTGCTTGTTTGGGTTGAAGTTATATTTCTACTAGGCTAGAATTTACCTAATTTACTACTTTAAAATTTATTTATGAGCTTATACGTAATAAGCTGAGCATCCAAGTTTAATATCTTGGAAATAAAGTAAATCAGCTAATTTCCTTTTTTAACAATTTGAAGAACATTTTAAATGGTGAGTTCCTTTATCAAGTTCTTTTTTAATTTGTAGGCTAAAATGTAATAGGATTAGGTTTATTCTTGGCTCTCTCTCTCTCTCTCTCTCTCTCTCTCTCTCTCTCTCTCTCTCTCTCTCTCTCTCTCTCTCTCTCTCTCTCTCTCTCTCTCTCTCTCTCTCTCTCTCTCTCTCTCTCTCTCTCTCTCTCTCTCTCTCTCTCTCTCTCTCTCTCTCTCTCTCTCTCTCTCTCTCTCTCTCTCTCTCTCTCTCTCTCTCTCTCTCTCTCTCTCTCTCTCTCTCTCTCTCTCTCTCTCTCTCTCTCTCTCGATATATATATATATATATATATATATATATATATATATATATATATATATATATATATATATATATATATATATATATATTATATATATAATGTACTGATACCAGTAAAGAGGCCAATACCGATACTCTATTTTTTTTACAGTACTGATACTGATACTTTAATTATTATAAGAAATACACAGTAATAAGATAGAAAATTTGTGTACTGCTAGGGAACTGAGGATTGCATTCAATGTACAACCAATATTTAGTCATGTATTTCATATTTGGTTGTGCCCAAGTATATTTTATAAATTAAAATATTATCTTTTAGGAATAATAAATGCAAATATAATACTAATAACTTTTCGATGTTTGTTTTTATTCAAAAAATATTCCATTTCCATTTTCCAGTAAGTATTAACAAAGTTTAGCTACTCGCTTTTACATTTTAACATGATTACAATTTACAAGAAGATTCTTTAACTAGCTACAATATAAAGAATAAAAATAATGAAAGAAGAGACCTCAATTAATCAGCAGAAAAGACAAAATATAAAAAATGCTATTATTCAAACATGACATATTATACTCCTTTAAGGTAAAGACATCACTTAGTAGTCGAATTCAAAGTATCGGAGTATCGGCCTAGTGTCGGCCATATTAACCAATACTGATACCAAAAAAAATGGCTGATACCGATACTATCGGTAATATATATATATATATTATATATATATATATATATATATATATATATATATATATATATAATATATATATTATATATATATATATATATTTTTATTTATTTATTTTATACAGGCATAGTATTGCTAATTGGTTCTGGAAACTTCCTGTACTGTTTGACACTGCATTGTTCGAATAATGTAAGTCATAGGAAAAATGTTAATTGGTTCCAATAATTATTTTGTCAATATTTTTATCAATTATTAATGTCCATGTTAATAATGATTTCCATTCTTGAAATGAATAATAAAATGACAAGAAAATTTAAAAGCTTTTAATGTATTATTGAACAAAAAAATGTTAAAGATTTTATTTTTTATTACTAAAAAATTGTAATATTGAAGTTGCATTGGTTTCTTTATTGGCCTCTTCTTTTCATACAAAGAAAAGGGTGGTCATAATTTTAAAAAATTATACAAATGAATAATAAAATGACAAATAAATTTAAAAGCTTCTATGAATGTATTATTGAACAAAAAAATATTTAAAGATTTCATTTTTTATTGCTAAAAAAAATTGTAATATTGAAGTTTGCATTGGTATCTTCTTTGGTCTCTTCTCTTCATACAAAAAAATGGGTGATCATAATTTTAAAAAATTATGGTAAATAACACAACTTAAATGCAGCGTTACTAATTGAATACTGAATAGTATACATTGTGTGTCTAGTGCAGTTAAGTAAAATAAGGCTCTGGCACTTATTATTATTTAAAAAAATTAATAATCCACACTATAGTGAAACCACACTGATTGAAACCATACTATGCAAGGTATACCTGTATATAAATAAATCCAGTATATATATATATATATATATATATATATATATATATATATATATATATATATATATATATATATATATATATATATATATATATATATATATATATAAAATTTTCATTTAAGTACTTATGATTTAGTGTGATCTGAAAGGTATTGCATAAATAGCAAGTAAAATTTGCATGCAGTGTTGAACAGAATCAGAAAGGTGAGATCTAATATTACAGTTAGCTCATAAATGTTAAAGCATAATAGTAAGGCTCTTTTTTTTTTTTTTTTTTTTTTTTTTCTCTCTCGCAATTAGTAGACCTATATTATTTATATTTGTCTATTTTACACCGAACAATTGAAGGTTTACATGGCTTTCAGCGTGGTGCAAGTGACATATTAGTTTGATTAACCCTTTGACAAGTAAAATTTTTATTTAGAAGTGCATAACCCTGTATATCATTTTCCCCAAAAAGATTTGAAATTTATGAAAAATAAGTTTTTACCTTATATATATATTTGCCACCCATTGATATAGGAATAGTTAAAGCAAAATGAATTTTTTAAAACGAGAACTGATTTTTCATTTAAAATATTAGAACTAGAGTTAGTGCTAAGTATTTTTAAATGATGAATCTAAAGATATCAAAATTTGTTTACCAACTCGGTAGCTCTGTCTAAAATCAATGAAAATTTATTCAGGGTTAGAAATGTTATAATATATCATAAGAAAATGTGTTGTCCTATAAATATTTCTTTATATTTCAGTTTATAACTTTGTATTTTATATTGCTGAATTTTCTTATTTCTATATTTTTAAACTGCTTTCTAATCTTAGTTTTAATTTTGTCTTATTTTTTTTTTTGAAATGTCCACTACAACCTGTTATGCTGTTTTAGTATTACCGGTATTTAAATTCCTTCCTTTATATCTATATATATTTACACAGCTTGAAAATTAAACTTTTACTTTCATTCCTCACTAAACTTTTTTTTTTTTAGAAAGATTTGAAATGATTTAAGGTTCTGTTTTGTTTTACTTGCTATTGTTAAATATTTTATATCCTTACCATTTATCCTCCTTATAGATTTAAATGTTCACTTCTTTTATTTTTCCCTCTTCCTTTTCATATATATATATATATATATATATATATATATATATATATATATATATATATATATATATATATATATATATATATATATATATATATATATATATATATATATATATATAATTGTATATATGTGCATTATTGCCCCGTGCAGTGAATATTTGTGTCATGTTCCCTATATCCTATTCACCATTTTCCCAAAGGTTTCCATTCCTCTCCTTTTCTTTTTTCTATATATATATATATATATATATATATATATATATATATATATATATATATATATATATATATATATATATATATATATATATATATATATATATATATATATATATATATATATATATATATATATATATATATATATATTCCAGAATTTTTGTTTTAATATTTGATTAACTGTGATTAACCTTTTTAATAATATGGTAAATATGACTGTTATTAAAGAAGCTTTTAAGCCTCCATTACTTGTATTTTGCTTAACAGTTTTAGCTTTAGCATTAACTTTATTTGCGTATTCTTTATCTTTGGAAGTGAATAGTGAAAAAATCCTAAACCCAGATGTCAGAGTAAGTACTGTTGGAAGTTAAGATTTTAAAAACATTGTTACACACACACACACACACACACAAAAAGTATCAAAGAAAACTACTAGAAATGAAACTTATTACCATACAATCTAATAGTTCTAGGAAATACTTTGTACTTTATTACAAAAAAAATTATAAAATTTTAATAGTAGTTGAGAATACAGACAGGTTTTATCCCTTACATAGTACATACAAATATATTTTTAAACACCAGAAGGCACAAATGGTACAGTGATTGATTCACATGTTTCTGAGCACTAGTTTGATTCTGCTTGGAGGTCCTAGGTATAAACTACCTAAAAAGGTTCCTCTTACTGAATAGTGCAATACCCATATGATGTGAGATTTTATATTAAATGATTTTTAATAAAAAAATATATTAAGTAAAGAGGATAATGTAAGCTTGAAGCAATTTGATTGTGGTAAATGCTATATGCATAATGAACAATAAAAATAAGTAGTAAAAAGTCAACCTGAACTCATTTAAACTGCCCTTTCAAACACATATAAATAAAGGTAACAATGTTAATAATGATATGCATAGACTCAACGTTTTTTCAGTCATATGGATAGCTCAATAAATCTTGGTGGAGATGAATAATTTAGAACAAAAGTCTGTCGCTACTGTGAGCAATAAACCCAGGAGTTCATATCTGAATGGTATGATAACAGCACATGGTGTAAGAACAGATCAGATACAGGAGGATCTACCATAATTATAATTTAAGTTGTTGTAAAATAATGATTTTATTGCTTTTAATTGTCAAATCAATACTTCTAATATATTTATTGATGAACATTGATTATTAAACTTTTACTTTAAAATATTTTAATAGTTGCTTATCCATATAGCCCATTACCAGAGATGCCAGAGGATTGGAAAATTGCATATTTTATTCTAATTGATAAAAAGGGTGGCTTGAATGATCTTAAAAATTTCAGTTTAATTAGGTTAACCTCAGTAGTGTTACAGAAAACATTCTGAAATGGCATTTAGAAGAGCATAGTTGACAATGAGATTTTGCTGGACTCATATGATATCATATAGTATATCATGACTAAGCCTAATTTTCAGGTTTGTTGTTAGCCTTTGACAATAATTTAGGACATTGATGATGGATGGTCTGGGTATAACCAAGTCTGATGGTGTGTTTATAGTTTTTAATTTAACCTACATGTGGTAAAATGACAATCCCCTAATTAAATGACTTGCACTATATATTTATTATATACATGAAGCTATAGTTTTAGACAAATCTTTGTGTGGTAAATTTTGGTTTATGTACAAGTATTTTGCAAGTTGCATGTGTCATTAGGTTGACAAATTATTTACTTCAAGCACGCTGGGACAGTTTCAAAAATGCCCATTTGCCTTCTTACTGTCTGTTTTTCTTATGTTCTTGTGTTTCTGTTAAGGAAATAAAATAGACTCGAACAAGCTAATTCAGTTAGATTTTTGTTTAGGTAATTAATTATTAGTTTCTTTCAACAGAAAGAATTAAATTGTTAAAAAGAAAAATCTCCACTTGAATGTACAGTTGTTAGAACCCACACAAATACACTACAAGAATTTACACATAATAAATTTGATAAAACCTTTCTCACTGATTCAAATCTTATATCTGATATTTTATATTTAGCTGTAGACATTTGTAAATTAATTAAATTTATTTTTTTTTAAATTAGGAAATATTCTTTTACCTCAAATTTCGTCTTTTTTTTTACAAATAAAAATAGTTGGTTAATCTTAAGTAATTATTATTATTTTTAGAGTTGGAACTCTTTCTTTAAGTCAGTGTCAGCCTTAGGGGTTTGCCTGCTACCAAAAAATATGAAATCTTCACCAAAATTTAAAGAAACTTATTCAGATGATTTACCTAATGCAGTTCAAATGAATATCACAACTGTTTCATTCTTAACAGAAACCATTTTAATCATCGACAATAATATTCAGGCTGGTTACTATGTTCATGTCACGATCAGTGGAGAAGAAATTGGATACTCTAGTTAGTATATTATAACATGCAATGCATTATTATTATTATTATTATTATTATTATTATTATTATTGTGATAAACCATTATAATGAGATTTTTTATTCTTTTGAATTTGTATAAAGCTGTCAAAATTTACAGGTTGATGTTAAAACCACACCAAAATCAACTTAATCATGATTTAAAAGTGGATCACTATCATTCTTAAAGTTTCTGTACAATATTCATTCATGAATATTGAACATCCACAGAATTTTAAAAATCTACATCCCCACAAAATGTGTTGATATACAGATTACCTTATTTGAGGCTTTATTTTGAAACCAAATTTCATTTCTTTAACATATGATTCATAAATTAGAAATGACATGGTAGTCTTTAATATTTTTTAACTAAATGTTCTATTATGCTACTCATTTGAATCTTGATCATTTTGTAGTTACCCAACATGATCTTAGAAATTATCTGCACAAGTTAAACCTTAACATCTGAAGTTAAGTGTAAGCCATAATACACCAACAAGATTTAATAGCATGATGTTTGATGCACACTAAATGTGAAGATAATTTGATCTTGTGTGCAAGTTCAATTCTGAATATGAATGAAAACCTCCCAATTAGTCAATTATTAGATCTTTGTAAAATCTCTAAAGCTCTAAAACCTTATGGAAAAAACTAAAATACTGGCTGATAATAACAATTCCACTACAGATGTTACTGTTCTTCTGGAATCACCAAGATCGGTATTTTCAACATCAGAGTCATCACACATTGTACCGATTCATGCTCAAATGTAGAAGATACATCGCAAATGTTATCCTGATAAAATAAATACTTGAAAGTGAACTGATAAACGAGATTTCATTTTAAAAGTTAACAATATTTTCACAGTAGGAACCTTTCTAATATCTGCAAAATAAATACAATGTTTTCACCGTCTTTCATAATGACAATGGTGAAAAATAATATTGTTTAATTGTTTTCAAATTCAACTAAGGAAATCACAGTTAAAAAGATGTCAAAAATCAAGAGATTCATATTGTAATTGGTATGATGAATATCTCTTGGCGTCAAGTAGTGATGATGAACAAATTAATCTGTATTATAATGGGGTACTGTTACCACATCTTTGATAGATCCTTTTCCGCACTTTTGGGTATGGATTAGTAAGGCTAAAAGATATAAACTATCCATTACTTCTAACTCTTGATCTTCTATCTCTGGGTGTGTGACTTTGATGCTATATCTTTTCTATAGGTTCTTAAAAGGAATTGAATTTTTCACATTTCACTACCAACTTCTTAGCAAAAGGGATGTCTCGTTTTCACATGAATTTTATATGGAGATTGATAACTGTACACTTGCTCAATGTGTTTTTTCTTTTCCAGCCACCTCTTTGGAATTCCTTGAACCGTTTTCCAGGGTATTTCTTTTCCAGCCACCTCTTTGGAATTCCTTGAACCATTTTCCAGGGTATTTCTTTTCCAGCCACCTCTTTGGAATTCCTTGAACTGTTTTCCTGCTGTATTTAATCTTCTGCACTTTAAGTCCTGTACTGCCATACCTAAATTTGCATTAGGCTTGAGCTCAAGTGGATTTTTTTTTTTTACCCACTCCTCCTCATCAAAAAGAGCCTTGTCTGTGAATGCAGATTATTTCCATCTCTCTCTCTCTCTCTTTCTCTCTCACTTAAAAAAATAATAATTATATACTAAAAAGCTAATATTAATTAATTGAAATGTTAGTTTATTATTATTAGTAATACTACTACTACTTTTTAGTCATATTTTATTACTTTTTTTTTATACTATTTTGCACCACTCAGTTAAGTTTTATCAAACAATGCCTACAATTAAATATATATATATATATATATATATATATATATATATATATATATATATATATATATATATATATATATATATATATATATATATATATATATATATATATATATATATATATATATATATATATATATAAATGGGTGTGGGTAGGTGTTGATAAATATTGAGGTGACTTACATTCCTAAGTTGTTACTGCATTTTATTTGTCTTTTTATTGTTTTTTAACATGTATTTTAATGTTTTCATAGGAGACATCTATTATATTTGTTAGTTTTTTTTTTTTTTTTTTTTTTTTGAATAAATATTTCCTTTCCTTAGGAGACAAAGATTTTGTAAACATGATAATTAGTTATTCAAAACTTCATAACAAAGGAAAATTATCTTGCGTGACAGTCACCGGACCCTCATACATTTTACCTGATGTGAAAATCAAGCTTCCAAGTTGCACTCAACCAAAAGTAAGTTCATCAAAATTTGTATTTTGGTTGTTAAAGTGTTTGTGTGTGTGTTGTTGTTGTTGTCGTTTTTTTAAGTTTTTTTTTTTTTTTTTTTTTTTTTTTTTTTTTTTTTTTTGTGCTGAAATATTGTTTGATCAACACATGAATTGATTTAAATTTTCGTTGGGGCATAACAGTATTTACCTACATGTATATAATTTTATTATTATTAGAGTAGTATCATTAGCAGTAGTATTAGTGGTTGTCAGTAGTTTGAGGTTAAATTTTATAATTATCATTAATCGCATTCTCATAGTTGAAGTATTTTAAAATAATTGTATCATTATTATAATTTTCTTTACATGTTATAGATATCTTTATGCTGTATTTATTTTCATTATTGATTCCTTTTAATAATGATTATTTGTTATTATTCTCCACACACACCAGGCTAGATTACTTTTCTACTGTCATAAATTTTTGTATATCTAGTATCTGCCGTATTATTATTATTATAGCATTTTTACAAACAACGTAGTAATATTTTTAATTTTTTAGAAGAAAATGTATTCAGACGATGTCACTATATTTTGGGAAATTTTGTGTTTGATTGAAGAGTCTGCATAGCTGCCATTCATTTCAATGTTTTACATGTAGCTCTTTCCTTCCAAAGCACTTTCAATTTTTAATAAATTTTGTTTTTAATTTAAAAAAAAATTTTTACACTTCAAGGAGAACAACTCTCTAGCAAGTTGCTTCCTAGGGCCCATATGAGTGATCAGACCTCAGATTTTCACCACAAAAATATACATACATAAAAACCTTTTTTCATTTTGTTTGTTACTTCAAAGAGTTACCCAAGGTACCATATTTTAGATACATAAACAAAAGTTTAATCTATTTAAGTAGAAGTATATTTAAAAAATGCTTGGAATTTATTTTAATCATATTGTCTAATTTAACTTCAATATATTTTATAGCAACCACCTAATGGAAAGCGCAATTTGGTCATGATGGAAACATCAAAATTGAAGGACGAAGAGAATTGTCCTAAAAAGCATTTTGGAACACTTATGCTGAAAGAAAAGGAAATCTTAAATGTATACTTATCCAAGGTAAAAATGAATGTTTAAACTTTTTAAATATTATTATTATATTTATTTGTTTATATATAGCGACGTAAGACTTAATCGTTAAAGTATCGCAACATAAGGCTATTATAATTTTTTCTCTGTAATTCTTTTATCATTATACATGTGTAATCGTTAAAATGGCTACTTTGAGTGTTCGTGATTTGGATTTTTATATTCCCTTTGCTGATATCCGTAGGTTGTTTGCTAATTTTGAATCTGTGGAATACCACATTTCTGACTCTCGCCAAACTTTTAATATGTCTGCGATCCAGACATCTAAGAATTCATTCTCCAATGACTTTAATACCTCTTAACTACTACTTATTTTTTTAATTACAGGTGGTGTATTTTCTGTAAATCATTAACATTCCTGTGACACTTCATGAAAAATTTAAAGCTCCTTTCTTCTTATTTTTTTTGGCATCTCAATATCTTCTTTTACTACTTCTCATGAGATTGCTTTCTTATCCAAACCTAGTTGTTTGACTCATCTTATTGATCGAGGTGATATAGAAACTGAATCATCTGTGTTCTTAACAATCTGGAACAGTTAATTTACTAGTAGTCCCCGATATAAAAAAATTTTGCTTTCTCTTTCTGTCTAACAACTTCACCCTTTCTTAAACGTATCTTCTGTCACATTAATGTGGCTATTAAATGTGCATTGCATAGATTCAGTACTTACTGTCCTTAGAATGGCTCCTGCTTTGACACCAAGAACATTTCAGTGTCTACCGAAAAGATGTGGGCCAAAATCGTTGATGGTATGAGCAGGTTCATTCTTTTCTACAAATACACCTTTCTCAAGTTCTGTTGTTCGATTGCGCTTGTTTTTCTGCAATTTAGATTGGAGACTACATAACAAAAATTCAAAAACTGAACTTCCTATCAATCTTGCTAATTTTGATGCAACTTGTGTTCACTGCACGTATATTAATCGGCCACATAGTTGTACTTTCGCTAAACGGAAATGTGCTGATCTCCTTGGTTCTCTTGCTTTTAATAAAAATTTGACCTTGCTTAGCAACTTTCGGAAACAAACTTTCCACTCTAATAGTGACACTGATGAATCCACAGCTTAAACTCATTTTGGAAAGACTAACCTCTTCTCCCCCCTTTATTTAACCTAATTTCACCTTAACTGACTTCATTATTCTTCTTCCTACTCCTTCATCCCTCAGGTATCCCATAACTTTACCTCTTTACCTGAGATTGCACATGATTAAGGTACATTTGATCCCACCATGTACCATCTATGAATGTTAAGAAGCTTAGTGGTCTGGATGATATTCCTCTCCATGTTTTAAAGGAATGAGCTTCTGAGCTGGTGCCTATATTCGTTTAAAACTATTAATATTGCTCTCTGTCAATTAATTCTATTCCTTTTCTTCATTATTGGAGGACATATTCAGCCGATCCTGAAGGGTAACTGCTTTGAACCTTTAGCAGTCGACGGATTGCTCTCACTTCTCACTTGTATTCTGACTAAGATCTCTGAAAATATCTTGAGCTCTCATTTTGTGAATAATCTGTAATATCTTTTTCTTAAATCTCCTTGAGGTTGATTGAAAAATTGTAATGAGTAGGTGATTGGACTTTCTATATAGTAAATTATTAATTTATGTATTCTTAAAAAAAAAAATGTTGGAAAGAATTTGCAATTTTTGCATGTTGATGAGGATGCTCAGTTTTATATGTTGATGGTATTTAAAGAACTGACAAACAAAAAATTAGTTACATATAATCTACAAAAAAACTGCTCATATATATATATATATATATATATATATATATATATATATATATATATATATATATATATATATATATATATATATATATATATATTATATATATATATATATATATATATATATATATATATATATATATACCTCACACGCATATTATCTCATGGTGAGCAAAACCACAAACCTATTACTCTCCACCAGAGTTAGAAATGCCAGAAATCTGATCTTTAATGCCCAACGTGTCCCTATTCACGGCTTTTAAAAGTGTGCAAGTCAAATTAAGTTGGGAAAACAGATAAAGGTAAGTGTATTTCAGACTTCACCTGTAAAGTACATGTAAGATTGAGCATAGCGGTTAGGTTTGAGGTCGGAGAATTGGACAGAGAAAGAATAAGAATGTGTAGAAAGTCGTGTACCACGGCCCCTTCTCAATGGAGGAGGTATGCGACGTGAGAGTTCACAAGAGCAGTGACTGTTGTAATAACGATAGTATAGAGAAAGTGGCAGAAGAATTCAACAGGCAAAGAAGAGATTGGAGAAAGTTAGAAGAGCAAAAGAGTTTATAAGATGAAAGGCCTTAGACTCCACCTTTTCGAGAAGAGCTGTATATGAGGAACCACCCCAGATGTGTGAGGTGTTCTCCATACAGGGGCAAACAACATCCCTATAAAGAGAAAGCAACTAGGGTGGCGTAAAAAAATCATAAAGGCGTCTCAGAACACCTAGCCTCTTAGAAGCTTATTTAGAAAGATAAGTAATGTGATCTTTCCAAGAAAAATCATTAGAAAAAGAAACACTGAGAATATTGAGGACAAGTGAAGGTTTGAGTCAGGTGTTTTCGAAAATGTCAGTTGTTTGGAAGGTTGAGTTACTCGACTCAACCTTCCAAACAACTGACAAAGATAGAGGAATTGAGTTTCTGAAGACATCTTGCGTCTATTAACTGCTGTCGGGTGAGACGTCTTTCAAAGTGAATGGGAGTGATGAAGGGTATAGTCATCAGCATAGGAGTGAATAGGCGGTGAAATAATAGAGAGATGGTCATTGATGAAAATTAGAAAAAGAGTTTGAGATAGGGAAGATCCATGATTAGCACCATCATTTACAGATTTAAAGGAAGTTCGGTGGCCGCCTACAACAGCTGCTATAGAACGACTGGAAAGGAAATCAGAGAGGATATATTTCGAAAGAGGGAAGTCTGAAAATTAAGGCTTTGTGCCAGACTCTACCAAAAGTTTTCAATGTGTCTTGCGCTACAGCGAAAGATTCACTGAAACACCAAAGAGCGGAGGAACAAGAGTCAGAGAGGAAGGAAAGAAAATTACCAGTAGAGTATTCTTTACGAAAACCATGTTGGCGATCAGAGATAAGGTTAGAAGAACTGAGGTGTTTCCATATCTTCCTGTTAAGGATAGATTTGAAAACTTAAAAAGGAATGGAAGCTAAAGAAATAAAATGATAGAGGGTTGAGAGAGGTCCCCCTTCTTCGGCACAGGCTGAATGAGGGCACGTTTCCAGCAAGAAGGGAAGGTCAAAGTAGAGAGACGGAGATGAAATAGTTTACCAAGGCAGGGTGTAAACTTGGAAACAAAAGTTTTGAGAACCGCAGGAGTAATACTATTAGGACCATACGCCTTTTTAGTGTTAAGCTCAGAGAGAGCAGAAATGACATCTTTAGAAGAAATTACTTTATTAGTCATAAATTAGTTGGAGGGGTTTAAAGGAGGGGGAATAGATCCTGAATCGTCTAAGCTAGAGTTAGAGGCAAAAGTTTGAGCGATGAGATCAGTTTTAATAGATGGTAAAATTGCAGGTGTCATCAGAAGATACTGGAGGAGGGAAAGAGGAAGGAGAAAAGTTAGAGTTGACATTTTTTGCAAAATGCCAGAAAAGGGTGTGAAGAAGAGGAACCAGAAAGGCTATTGCATTTACGACTGAGAAATGAGTTTTTGTGTCATGAAGAATAGATTTTGAACGATTCCCAGATGAAATATGTTGAATGAGTTTCTGGGGTTTGAAGACTATGGTAATTCCTGAAGGCAGCATCCCTGCGGTGGATAGCCCGAGAACAAGTAGAGTTTACCTAATTTTGTTAGGTTTAGTGTAAGGGAAAGAATATGGAACGTATGCCTCCATGCCAGAGGGAAACACCTCAGTTATTTTCCCAGCACATTCTGAGATACAACCACAAGTCAGACCAGTTAGTAGCACCGAAATGCCAAAAAACGTCTCCTCGCCGAATTATGGGGCCTTTCTTACGGAAGACTTGAATAGACATAAGAAACGGAGATAAGGTGATTGGATGAACCCAGAAGAGGAAACTTTAACAATGTTAAGAAATTAAGAAAAGATCAAGTATGCTTGGTTCATTACCAAAATAGTCAGGGATACATTTTGTGATTTGCACCAACTGCTCAAGGTAGTTGTGGATTGAAAAGTCGTAGACGAGTTTCCCAGCTGGATCATGAGAACTAGATAAACCATTGGCGGTGGTGAATATTGAATTCACCTAAAATGATGAGTTCGGAGAAAGGAAAAGAATAAAGAATGTGTTCTACGTTTGAGTTGACAACAATTAAATTTAGTTGTAAAATTGCAAGAGAGTTTAAGCCATAAAGTCGAGAATTCAGGACTCTAAATAAATATGCAAACATGGGCCTTTGGCTGAAAATTGAGGATAGAGACAGTAGGAGGTAACAGAATAAGGTTTGCTGTCAGCTCACCCAAGTACCTGAGTTTGGTTAGGAACAAGAAATGAGGGGCATTCTTTGGATGTCACCCATCCAAGAATAAAGCTTTGTTTCGCTATTTTTGTTTTATTGAAAAAGGTAATATATGACTAAGTACTTTTAAATTTGTGGGAACATATTAATAAATGCGGTGGAGAGGTAATGGGAACATTGACACCTCAATATGAAAAGAAGGTACAGTAGAGACCCTCTGAAAAGGTGAAACGCGAAAAGGGATGAACCAAAAGGCAATGGAATGGATTAGCCCATCCTATCCATCATATATATATATATATATATATATATATATATATATATATATATATATATTATATATATATATATATATATATATATATATATATATATATATATATATATATATATATATATCATGTCCTCCCTTAAATTTATATATATATAATGCAGATTTTCACATGTAAATATGTCTTTTATTACATTTAAGGATCAGATCTTTCTTTTCCAAGTGGAAAGTCATTATTGCAGTGATATAGGATGTTGTACAACTACGTAATAAACTGAATGTGTATTAAATTATTAAATTTTAATATTATTATTGTTTTTTTTTTTTTGTCAAAACCACAAAAGGTATTAAGCCAAAATATAATAGGTTGGTTTTTAAATTTTTTTCCAGGTGGTACGTTATATATATATATATATATATATATATATATATATATATATATATATATATATATATATATATATATATATATATATATATATATATATATATATATATATATATATATATCAATTTAATATTTTACAGGTTGATATAAACTTAATTCAGCTTCACATAGTAGTCATGTCATGTGCTTTGTGTGCCATGGTTCTTATTTTCTTCTTGTATTCAGTTCTTAAAAAAGTTTGCAAATCAGAGAAAAAAGTTTCTTTAGATGATGAAATGGTAATTTTTCTACTTTTAAATTATTTTTGAACATATTTAATTATATTCTAAACTTTAAGTTTTAAACCTCCCTTAATATATACCGTATATATATATATATATATATATATATATATATATATATATATATATATATATATATATATATATATATATATATATATATATATATATATATATATATATATATATATATATATATATATATATATATTCACTATCTTTTAAAATTGTCTGGGAAACTTAAAATCCCTCAAAAGAAAAAGTTACACTAGGAAAGGCATCAATTAATCAGGTTTATTATATTGACTTGGTTTGTGGTTGAACGTTATAAGTTTAAAAATTGAAATTCTTTGAAGTTCATTTAAGAATTTTAATGAATTTAGGAAATCTGCTTTTATTTATTTATTTTTTTAAATAGGTAAGTTTTTGAGATATTACATATTATCATACGTGTTTCAGGAAAAACAATAGAGTATGGTGCAATTTCCTTACAACAATTTATAGGTTTACTAGTTTTTAAACTGACATATTTTTACACCGTATTATTTATGATAGCGTCATGCCTTGGGTACTTGGGGTATAAGTTAATTTTGACAGTTATTTTAGTTTTCACAGTTTTCTTGGTGCCACAATGACAAAAAGTATGTGCAACAATTTTATATATTTAATATTTAGATCTTGTGGCAAGATATATATATATATATATATATATATATATATATATATATATATATATATATATATATATATATATATATATATATATATATATATATATATATATATATATATATATATATATATATATATATATATATATATATATATTAGGGTAGGTCAAATTTTTTTCCAAACTCTATGGTGTGCATGGATGTCAGAATGAAGTTGTAACACTATATATCAAATTATATAGTTGTGCGACCCCCCTAATCCCTCTCACAACATCCCCCCCCCCTTTGAGAAATGAGAAAAATAAATAATAATACATTTTCTTTAACATTAGCTCAAAGGCTGATAATAAGGTATAAGACATAGTCTTACATAGGCATACATCAAAGACATACACATAAATACCACTCACAAACCCCTATCCCTTCAACTTTAAAGGAAATTGAAAAAGAAATTGACAATACTTATAAATTTCATCCCTTTATTTTTACTTTAGATATATATATATATATATATATATATATATATATATATATATATATATATATATATATATATATATATATATATATATATATATATATATATATATATATATATATATACACGTTAGGTATGATCATAATTAAAATATTAAAGAAAGTTATTAACATATAAATTTCAAAAAAATTAGCAAAAAAAAAAAACGAGCGAACTTCTTAACATTTACCTTTTTATAAATTTAAAAAGTTATTGGGCCCAGTGTTTTTTGCTGTCGAATTCCTTAAGTTCTTTTCTTGACTGTATTATATCCAATATATACTCATGTCTGTTTTCCAATTCTTACTTGTTATGCTTGTGTAACTACACTTACTGCATACTCTACACCCTGGCTATGTCATGGAAACAAAACCGTGTTAATTGGCTCATTTACAAATTGTCTTATTTCGTCAATTGTTAAATCCTTTGAAACAGGTGGCTTAGTGACTGTTTCCTTTTCCCAATCAATCATGTTTGAATAATCATCTGCATTAAAGTTTAGTGTTTTAGACAGTTCAAAAATTCTTGCATTGGAATTCCTTGCTCTTGCTTGAATAATTCCTTAAACATCCAAATTTCTTATCTCTTTTCTTGTGTCCACTAACATTGCAAGCAATACATTCTCAGGATGAGCAAAGTACGAGTCGTTTCTTAGTACATTGTACATGTTCCATAATCATACCATGTTTTTTGTCTACTTCTTTAGGCACATCAGGCACCAAAAATTAAGTGCACCATTAGTTGCCTTTGAATAGGACTTTATCCAAAACCACTCTGGTGTGTGAACTTTCATTATTATATTTACTAGATTTTGAAGAGCTTTGCTTGGATGTTTTGTGGAAACGTATAACCGTAAGATTCTGTTTCCTTTTGTTAGCCATCTGACATGATGAAGGGTGCCTGGAGATTTCTTGGTTAATGATGATGATATATACTAATACATATTTCATACAAATATTTTTGGCCAGTGCTAATTTGCTTCACGATATCTTTGGGGATTTTTTCAAGGTTGCTGTTTACAAGTTCAAAATCAACTATATCCAGCCCATTTACATCATCTTCAATTTTATTTCCAATGGTACTCTTAAAAGTTTTTGGTCCTGATGTTTGTCCATCAATTGCCTCGAATAAGTTTCTGAGTGGAAGTTCATTTGCATGAAAGAGGCAAATTAACCACTGTATCAGTCTTCCCAAATATATTCCAATTAGTCTCAAAACTCCATCAATTCTTCCAGTGTAAATTGAAGTCCCATCGCAAAAAATAGCTTTAAGGGTAAGCTCACTATTAGAATCAGTTATAAAAGTTATTTCATCAGTAATACATTGGGCCGTGGCAGAATCTGGTGCAACATGAGTCATGTAAAATTATCTGGTTCTTTTCTAATAATATAAATGTCCAATTCAGTTTCATCTTTTCTTTTAGTTTGATCTTTTCTACTGTCAAATCCAGTGCATTCAATTTGTGTGTTTTCTAATTTCATTCTGATGGCATTCCTTTTGCCAATACGTTTCCTCCCTTTCAACTTTTTTTCTATCCAACATATTACTTTCATTCAATATCCCCATGTCCTTTAATGCTGCATTGATAATAGCAGCAGTGGTCCGATAGTTTACACGAAACCTGTCAGCTGTTATCACTAAATGTTAAATCTATTGAGAATTTTCCCGAAGTTCAAATTCTAGAAGAAATTCTTCATTTCCGCTTTCCTCTATTTCCAATGTCTCTTCTATAACATCAAAGTTTTATTCTGTGTTTGTGTGGGTTGAAGGGCCCCAAATTTCTACGGCTCGGGTGCTGCTATTGTTGCTGATACAACCCCTACTCCTTCCTAGACTTGCAATAGATTGAAGATTTAACCTTTATAATTTTTCTTGCATCATTCTTCTCGCACCAGTTACTGCTTTATCAATCCCCTAAGTTAAATTTTTCCTTTGTTTTTCACCTACAAAGGATTCCCATTCAATAATAGGTATTCTAATTTTGCATCTACAATGACTTCTTTCCAGTATTTTATCATAACATTTGCATGTGTAAATGTCAAACAACTTATTTAATTTTACTTCACTTTCAAACTCATCCTGTCATCTGTTTTGTGGGATCTTATTTAGTTTTGAAGTTGATTCTATAAGTCTTTGAACTCTTAAATATATTCCATCAAGTGTCATGGTTGGAAAGGAAAATTTTCTCCAGATGGATTTCACGTCCCTTGCAACAATTCTATAACCATCTTTAGCCGTTATCTGAACCTTTCGAAGGTACTTGCTCTCTATTCATAACAAATTGATAATGCTTAACAATATCTGCTTCTGAAGTAATCATCGAAGGCTGAAATTCACTTGGATGTCCAAATATTGAATTGTAAGTTTTACTTCTAGTACACGTTATTAATATTAAAAATTTTAAATATACTATTTGCATAAATGATAATAGATACTGTCATTATCTACTATCATTTATGCTAAAATAGTATATTAATATCATATATAAAGCATATATTTTATCAAAATTATAGCATCCGAATGCATCACGCATCCGCACATATATATATCCGCATATATATATATATATATATATATATATATATATATATATATATATATATATATATATATATATATATATATATATATATATATATATATATATATATATAATTTTTCCCCTCTGGTGGGCAAAGGCCATAGGCTTAATAAAATTTCCATCACAGTTCGGAAGAAAATCGAAAACCCGGACTAATTAAAGCCGACATGTCCTGATACACGGCGTTTGACGGTGTGTAAGTCATAGGAACTTGGAAAAATAGATGAAGATAATTATGTTTTCCAGACTTTACCAGTAGAGTACATTTAAGATTGAGCATAGCGGCTAAATCTGGAGTCAGAAAGTTGGATAAAGAAAGGATGAGAATGTGTAGAAAGACCAGTCTCACGAGCCCTTCTCAGTGGAGGAGGTGTGCGACGAGAGAGTTCAAATGAGCAGTTTCCATTGTAATAACCATGGTATAAAGAGAGAGACTGAGTAACAATTGGACGGCCTGAAAGAGACAGGAGAGAATCATTGAGAGCAGGAGAGTTGATAAGACGAAAAGTTCTAGCCTCCACCTTTTCAATAGAGCTGTATCAGCTGAACCACCCCAGATGTGTAAGGCGTACTCCATACAGGGGCAAACAACACCCCTATAAAGAGCAAGCAACTGGGATGGAGTGAAGAAAATCTGAAGGCACCTCAGAACACCCAACCTCTTAGCAGCTTGTTTAGAAAGAGAAATAATGTGATATTTTCAAGAAAGATTACAAGAAAAAGAAACCCCAAGAATATAAAGGAGAGATGAAGGTTTGAGTTGTGTATTTTTGAAGATATCGTAATTGTGTGGAAGGTTGTGTCGAGTAGAGAGATGAAGAATTGTTTTGGTGGCTTTGAAAACGACCGTGTTATCTCTGCCCCAATTTGAAATTCGAGATAGATCAAAGGTCAGTCGCTCTAAAGCTACTTTCCTTGTGTCTATTATCTGTTGTTAGGTGCGCCTTTCAAACTGAAAGATGTAATTAAATGTGGAGTCATTGGCATATGAGTGGATTTGAGATGAAGTGACAGAGAAGGTCATTAATGAAAAGCAGAAAAAGTGTTAGGGGTAGGACAGATCCTTGAGGAACACTACTATTAATAGATTTAAAGGATGAACGATGGCCATCTACAACAGCTGCAATAGAACAATCGGTAAGGAAATCAGAGAGGAGATACCAAAAAGAAGGAAGTTTAAAAATCAAAGCTTTATGCCAGACTCTTGTCGCAAGCTTTTGATTTGTCCAGCGCGACAACAAAGGATTCACCGAAATGCCGAAGGATGGAGGACCAAGAGTCAGAGAGAAGGAAAAGAAGATCACTAGGGCGTTCTTTCCGAAAATCATACTTTTGATCAGAGATAAGATTTTAAGAATTGAGGTATTTCCAAATCTTCCTGTTAAGGATAGATTCGAAAACTTTAGAAAGAAAAGAAGTTAAAGCAATGAGACAGTAGTTAGAGGGTTGAGAGGAGTCCCCCTCCTGCAAAGGCTGAATGAGTGCACGTTTCTAGCAAGAAGGGAAGTTAAAGTAGTAAGTCATAGACTTAGACCAAGGCAGGATGCAAGCTCGGAAACAAATTTTGAGAACCACAGGAGGAATACCATCAGGACCGTATGCCTTCTTAGTATTAAGCTCAGAGAGAGCAGAGCAGAAATGACGTCTTTAGAAGAAATTATAATTTAGGCATGAGTTGGAGGGGGGTGATGGAGTAGAAACAGCTCCGGAATCGTCCAAGGTTGAATTAGAGGCAAAAGTTTGAGTGTAGTGTTCAGCTTTAGAGGAAGGCAAAAGGGTAGTTGTACCGTCAGAAGATACTAAAGGAGGTTAAGAGGAAGAAACGGAGTTTACATTTTTTGCAAAATCCCAGAAAGGACATGAGGAAGAACCAGAAAGATTATTGCATTTTAAATGGAAAAAATGAATTTTTGGTGTTACTGAGAATAGATTTTTGCACGATTTCGTGATGAATATATATATATATATATATATATATATATATATATATATATATATATATATATATATATATATATATATATATATATATATATATATATATATATATATATATATATATATATATATATATATATATATATATATATATATATATATATATATATATATATATATATATATATATATATATATATATATATATATATATATATATAAAAAGTAATCAAATGCAAACTGAAGCAAATTGAAAAAACGAGATTTCTGACTCACGTTAAAAATATTTCTGAAAATATTACTGAAACGCCTTCATCATCCCCATTTTTGTATGCGTGTGTATGTATGTATGTGTGAGAGATTGTGTGAATATGTTGTATGCCTTACATAGCTAAACAGGAGTTCAGTAGTAAATTATATGCGAGACAGTTTGAGATTGATTTTAGAATCAAGAGTAACGTGAAAGTGGGGTAATGTGTGCGAGGGGTAGGGAGCATTGCACAACTTTGAAATTTTGCACACATTATCAGACTGTGATACTACGCCTGTGCGTAGCGTAGTTTTGACAAATTTAAAAAAAAAGGTATTTTTTGACCCACCCTAATATATATATATATATATATATATATATATATATATATATATATATATATATATATATATATATATATATATATATATATATATATATATATATATATATATATATATATATATATATTAGCTAATCATCTTTTTAGAATAAAAAATATACTTGAATGGGAAAATTTAAAGAGTTTTATATTTTCTCTATCACAGTTCAATATTAATTTATGAGTGCATACGTGAGTACGTGTGTGAGTGAGTTTTTCAGATTGCACAACGTTTTAATTCTTAGAATTTGATTCAACATGACAATTTCATTTTCCTATCAACTTTTCAACGGTTATTACTTTTTTATCCCAATGACTGTTGTGTTTGAAATATTTGTTTTTTTTTAATGAATTGATTTAATGGTGATTTGGTGCAGTGAACAGTTTGGCAAGCTCTTATTATAGCTTTTTTTAATTGAATAAAATATTAAAAATATTTATATATTTATTAGTCGTGAGATAATTTACCTCTACAAGAGAACGCCATGAATGTATGCCTTTGCATTTTCTTTGCAACTTCACTTCAGTATCTACATTTTATTTTCTGTCTTTTGAGTTATGAGATTATAGTGTAAACTTAATTTTGTTTATAGCTGTCGAGTTAACTTCGGTTTCTTAAGGGATATTGTTCGAGTATTGTTCGCTTATGATAATCGGTGGGTATAAGATTTCTCTTCAACTATATTTGAAAGCACCCAAGAAGTAATTGAATCGAATTGATTTGTAATTAGAGACACTTAACAACATCAGCATTGTATAAGCATCAAGTAAAAGGGCGTCCTAACCTAATATCTTCACTAATTGACATTTTATTGAAAAAAGTGCTTGTACTACCAGTAGCAGAACTTGATAATGTTAAATGCTATTTTTAATTTTGTTTGGTTTTAAATATATAGTTAATTCAATATCTTGATGAAAGTTGATTCTCACAGTTTAACAATTTCAGTTTGAAAAGTTATTATAAAATGTAAGCATAAACTTTATATGTGCAGTTTGAACAGTCATTCGTGTAAGATGCTCAAAAAATTGATCAATATGTTTATCAAAAGGAATCGTATTTAAACGTCGTTATTTTTAACCAAAACAAATTGTACTTCATACTCTTAAGTTAGCTAAATTATTTTGAATAGTTTTTTTTTAAGTTTATAGAAGGATTGTAGAAATAAATTTTATTTTTTATTTTTAAATAAAACATTAAGGAGTATGTCATAAACAGCTACAGAGAATTTAAATATACAGTTTTTATTTTAAAAATATTGTAATATTTATCTTAGGTTTCATCTTACATTACCATTTGAAACTAACTTTTTTAATACTGTGTTCATTAAGTATTGTTGCTTTGATGGGAAAAAAGAAACTTTGAAAAAGCAACTTGACATTCTTTTAAGTTCTGAAACTTTTGAAGTGAAGAAAATGGTTCCAAGGTTGAAACATAAGAGATATGAGGTAAAAAAAATTTTATGACCAGCATCATTTGTTTTTTCTCGAGTGAATTTTTTTTTTTTTTTTTTTTTTTTTTTTTGCAAAATGGTGCACTTTTATACCAAATCAAGATACCTTTGTTCATGTACACAAGTTTTTATGTTGTCAGTTAAGCGGTAAATGTATAAATATTGTTTGTTTTAGCTTTAATTAGGTATTAGGTTTTAAATGTATTCTATATATATATATAATATATATATATATATATATATTATATATATATATATATATATATATATATATATATATATATATATATATATATATATATATATATATATATATATATATATATATATATATATATTGGTATGTGTGTGTGCGTGTATATAGATGTAACTATCATTTATTTTGCATTCTGATTAATTTACTTTCGGGAAATTTTTTCATAGTCCAATACACATTTTAAAACATCGTAATTGTGACATATGACAATGGATTTGTTTGGATGTGCATTATCTATGTGGCTCGTTAAACTAAATCCATTGTTTTCTCGCTTTTGGTTTTGTCAGTGGAATATCTCGTGCTTATTTTTTAAGTTTTGTTTTAGTGGAAAAATATCCATGCTTTTTTGACCTACCCAGCTACTTCCAAAGGCCACTCTTCACAGTAAAATGTAGAATTCCTCTGTTTTTGGCATTTAATTGTATTGAGTTAGTGGATATTTCTCATGCAGATCTGTATTCTCATCGATCTTAACTATTTCTTTAGTATTCTTGATATTTCTTTCAACCATAATCTTTCTCGATGTAAGCATGCAATTTTCTTGGACCACAAAATGTAGCTCTAGTTTTTGCTGTTTCTATTATCTGTATCCTTTTGTAAAACTTCTATCTCTCTTCATTCTGACCAATTCGGGAGATTTTTGGACTTTATGCTAAGCATTTCCAAATAATTTTTGCTTTGATTCAAGTCATACCTTATATTACTAAAATTTATTCCTCAGATTACTTTCTTAGATTTCACTTGTTTTTCTTTTAGGCAATAGAGCTTTCCTGTTAGGCATGAAAAACTCGTTCTTAATATTACGTTAGATATTTGTCTCACAATCATTTCAGGTATTATTCTACTTTCAAAGTTTGGTTTTGCCTACTCAGAGGAGGTTATACCTCCCCTACTCTTCGACCATCTAATTCTGGCTTATTGTCCATTGTATCAGTTCTTGCTTGTATAAATGTCTTTTAACTTTTGCTGTAAATTATTTTGAGTAGTACTTTACCACTTTTGAAAAGTTTAATCCCTGATTTTTTTTTTTTTTTTTTTTTTTAAATTCTAATACTATGTATGCTTTATGTCTCAAACAGTATTGCCTCTTATCCTTCTTCCTGTAGGTGCTTTTTGTCTTTCAGATTATTTATAAATCTGTGCTTGTGATCTCTTTATTTATTAAATTTATCTATATAAATTGTACTTCTTAGTTGTAACTTACCTTTATTTAACTTTTCTCCCCATTTTCTAAACAATCTTATCTTTCTAATATCCTTAATATTCTTGGAATTTTTTTTTTTTTATCATGGTCTTCCTTGAATGAGCAAAATTTTTTCCTTTGCTAAATACATTTTTAAGAGGTTAGAAGCTAGAGCACTTTCATAAATTCTTAACTCCACCTCAATTACTCAAGCGTTGTTCATCTTTGTAAGGAGTGTGTGTCACTTTTGGGGATGCTTCCACATACTTGAATTTTCTTAAAAGATTAAAATCTAGGAATTTTCGTAATATCAACACTTTCATTCTTAGTTAACCAGTTAACCTATCAAACCTCATCTCTTGTTATCCACTGAAATGTATCGCTTACTATATACTTTTCTTATTTCAATAGGCACTGCTCTTCTGAACTCTTTTAGCCGTATATCTCTTCCTCTGAAGATAGATTGTTTGATTTGACTGCCTACATATTCTGATCACTTCTTTTTTCTCTGATCTCAGACTTAATCTTTTATATACTATACATGTAAAGTCTGGAACTTTGCCTTACAAACTTTCATTTGTCAGGTTCAGTGGCATCCCAATCTTTAAATTTGGTTACAGTCTGGTTTTTCTCCTTCAGTGGGTTCCAAGTAGGCCTCCACAAAAAAAAAAAAAAAAAAAAAAAAAAGTTAAATTTTAAAACTTGTCTGTTATGAGAAATAATGTTTTCAACTAAATACAAGGTAACGTGATGATTAAAACCCTTCCGTATTTTTTCCCGTTTGTCCTCATTTTATTTCTCTTTGGAATGTCTGAATATATCAAAATTTGCAGATACTCTACTATAAAGATTTTATTTCCATCTTTATGATCATCATTATATCCTTTGACTTACTTAATATCAGTTTTATTTTAAGCATTATTATTTCATTTTGTATTTGTATTGTATTCTTTCTTTAACTAATCTATTTTGCAGATCTATGATATTTTGACTTTTGAAACATTGGTGAGTCATGTTTATTGATGCTCTACATTTCTTTAGCAGGACATGACATGACATGCATTATTTGCCTCTTCAGATTTCTTTTCTTTGATTCTAATTTTTTTAATGATATTTGATTCACAGTAATTGATGAGACAGCGTCTTTCTTTTCTATTTATAGTTGTGTTCCCAATTTTATAGCATTTTCTTTCACACTATTCCTTCTTTCTAAATTGCTCTTCTACCTTTTCTTTTTTACCACCATTTGATTGGACTATCTTCCACTCATTTCTACTGCTCCCTTTCTTTCACCCTCAGAAATATGTTCTAAGCTTCAATTTTATTCTAATAGACCTGAGTAGTGTTTATCGATGTGGTCACCACAACCTTGTAAAATTCAGCTCACAAACTATTAGCAAATCTTTTCATTTCCCTCGCTGTAACACCTTCATACTTTTATTTTTCTTTTTTTTCGCTTGTTCGTTTCTTTTGTGAACTCTATACTAGGAACATTCTTGATTTTAAATTCGTATCTTGGAAACAACTCGACTGTAAAGGTTGTTATGGCTTCAAGAATGAAGCTGAGAATTCTTTTAGAATTTTTCTTCCTCTTAATTACTCTTACCACGCCAAAGTTCCCGTGAATGAAAATAAAGTTGGTAAGGTGTATCTTACCAATAACTTTTCTACTTTTTAAATAGGGTTCAGCTTAAATGGTTAAAACTCGGGTTTTGTTCTTTCCACTAGTTTTTATTCCAAATCCTCAAAGGAACTTGTGCATTTTATCTTTTTGTACATAATACATCAGTAAATGCTAAAGTGAGCAGAACACTTACTTGTGTTCCATTGCCATTTGCTGTTTCCGCATACCACAAAAAATCAAAATCTTTACACAAATTATGTGGGTAACAACAATCAGAATAATTTGGTGTGATATTCCACTTTTCCGAAAGTTTTTTTTAGTGTGGAATTCTTTCTGATTTTCCTTCATTGTGTATCTCTCACTACTTTAGAACTTGTCTTTGCTCTCCCTTTCTTAGAATTTGATCTGGGGCAAGTTAATTTTTTTTATTCCTATCTTAAAGCTTTACTTCTACACAAACGGTATGTAATATAATAAATATTCAGAGAAAATAAATATTCAGAGCAAACAAATGCTCTCATAAAATGTGAGCAGCTTAAACCTTATATATATATATAATATATATTATATATATATATATAATATATATATATATATATATATATATATATATATATATATATATATATATATATATTATATATATATATATATATATATATATATATAATATATATAAAATTCCAAATTCGAGCAGAAATTTTTAAAAGTAAAATTTATAGAAAAACCAACTTAAAAGAAAGCACTGGTTCTTAACTGTACACTGATATTTATTAATAATTCTAATGTCTGATATTTATTTGCAATTAAAACGAAAAGGTAACCATTTAAATCGTGTACCCAAAATATTTTTCACTTTATATATTTTATGTCCAATTTTTACCCTTTTTAGATAAATTTTGATAAAATAAATTGACTTTTTTAGATTCTTTAAAAATGACCCAGTAGATTTTTCGAACTTTTGAAATGAAGGAAATTTAGGTTATGGCTCCGTCCAATGAAATGTGAAAAAAGTAATATGGGGATCTGAAGTGAATACTTTTACTGCACTTCCTCTCAGAATATGATCCATTTTAGCTCGGTGTATATATATATATATATATATATATATATATATATATATATATATATATATATTATATATATATATATATATATATATATATATATATATATATATATATTAACCTTTGGTGGCAAAGGCCAGAGGCCTACAAAATCTCCACCAGAAAAATTAGCAAATTGCAATTGAAACGAAAATATAACCATTTAAAATCGTGTTCCAATATATATATATATATATATATATATATATATATATATATATATATATATATTATATATATATATATATATATATATATATATATATATATATATATATATATATATAAAGGGTGGTTAAATTGTATGGGCCGATGTTGAATGTGAACCACACCTAAACGTCAAGTTTTTTACTGCATTTCATTTGACTTTTTTCAATTTCAGACTTACTCAATTTGAACCATGGAAAGATACACAATGGAGCAACGTGTTAAAGTTATTCAGGCTTATTATGAAAATGGGCGTTCAAATCAAAATGCATATCGTGCACTTCGTGATTTTTTTGGTCAATTTAATCGTCCAAATGTGCGTACAATCGGAAAAATCGTGAAAAAATTTGAGCAAACCGGGTCTGTAGGAGATTTGAAAAGACCAAGTGCATGCTAGTACAGCTCGTACTGCAGAAAATATTGCTGCTGTTCGCGATAGTGTGGCTGAGGAGCCATCCACTTCAACTCGTCGTCGTGCCCAACAATTGCACCTCTCACGCTCGTCGTTGATGAACATTATGCATAAAGACTTGCATTTAAACGCTTACAAGGTGCAATTGACTCAAGAACTAAAGCCTCTTGACCATACAAAACGTCGTCAATGGTCAGAATGGTGGCAAGAAATGGCAACAGTGGATGATCAATTTTCGAGGAAAATCATCTTCAGTGATGAGGCACATTTTCACCTCAGTGGATTCGTCAATAAGCAGAATTGCCGCATTTGGGCGAATGCTAATCCAAGAGTGATTGTCGAAAAACCAATGCACCCACAAAGAGTGACTGTTTGGTGTGGTTTATGGGCTGGCGGCATCATCGGGCCGTATTTTTTCCAAAATGAGGCCGGTCAGGCAGTTACTGTGAATGGTGTTCGCTATCGTGAGATGATAACGAACTTTTTATGGCACGAATTGGAAGGTATGGATGTGGACGATATGTGGTTTCAACAGGACGGTGCCACTTGCCAACACAGCTAACGAAACAATGGCTATTTTGCGCGACAAATTCAATGGCCGTGTTATCTCACGTGGTGGCGATGTCAATTGGCCGCCAAGATCATGTGATTTGACACCGTTGGACTTCTTTCTTTGGTGTTATTTGAAAGAAAAGGTGTACGTCGATAAGCCAGCAACAATTCAAGAGCTAAAGGATGAGATAATTCGGCACATTAACGGCATAGAACCCCAATTATGCCTCAGCGTCATCGAAAATTTGGACCATCGGATGGAGGTGTGCCGCCGAGGTCGCGGCGGCCATTTGGCCGATATTTTGTTCCATACATAATTGAACCATACCATATTATCATAATAAAAAGAAATGACAATAAATTCCTAAGTAATTTGTGTTTTATTCAAAATCAACATATGCCCTTAAAATTTAACCACCCTATATATATATATATATATATATATATATATATATATATATATATATATATATATATATATATATATATATATATATATATATATATATATATATATATATATATATATATATATCAGAGACGTGCTTTCAAGGTATGCTAGGTAAGCATCACTTACCCTAATTGAACTGATAATATCATTTCTCAAGTTGAATTTATAAACCCGAGTTTTTTTCTTTGTAAAAATGAGATGCATAAGAGCTTCGTAAGCGGTCACCATGATTTTCATAAAATAACTCAATTTCACTCGATCGCGCATGTATGAATTCGATTAGCTTTTTTGCCAGAAGTCCACGTATTAAATTGAAGATATAAGCCACATGCTTGCCGCTTTCTCTTTAGTTCTGATTTATACGTTTGGTGTTTTGTTTACTGTGTCCATTAATTTCTTTTTATTTAGCCATATAATATATATACATATATAAAAAAATAAATAAATAAATAAATAAAATATTAAAAAAAACAAAAAAAAAAAAAAAAAAAATATATATATATATATATATATATATATATATATATATATATATATATAATATATATATATATATATATATATATATATATATATATATATATATATATATATATATATATATATGGCTACTACTGGCAATACTAATCATAAAATTCATTTGAAATAAAATTAACTCTTAGTGATTGGAGAATGAGAGAGAGAAAAAGTTATATAGCTACTGTGATAAAAACTATACATTTGCATAATTAATACACATATGAAAATTGATAATTTTGTTCAACATACGTGGAAAAATTCTTTATGCAAAAGTTATTTAAAGATTTTTTAATTTTCCTTACCTTTAATGTAAGAGTACACGATAAATGTTTCTTTATAATTCTAGTTCTCTTTCTCTCATTCTATCTTGTTTATTTATTTATTTTTTATTTATTAAATAAGTTCGTATTTTACGGGCATTGCCCCATTTGAGGAGAAAGACTTTTTTTTTTAGCTAGAATATTCATAGGATCCGCAGTTGGGATCAAATCGGGCTCCCTCAAGCACGTGAGTCATTTGCTCTACCGTTCGTTCCACGGTGGACGGCAAACTTCTGTATGCTTGTTAAGGCGCACGCATGAAAAGTACCTTTTTTTTTTTTTTTTTTTGCTTGTGTATAGAAAAAATGCGGTTGAAACTTATCAAAATATGTAGAAGAAAAAAAAAAAATATCATTGGTTCGATAGTGAAGAAAATATGCAAAAATTTTTCCTATACTGATATCCAACTTTTTCAGCTTGGCCGTCGCTAAAAGTTTGCCGACATCTTGTAACAGTATCACAGAATTACCGGTACGAGTACCGATACCAGTTACATTGTTTTATTTATGTGGGTCATTACCAATAATTACATATTTTGTCCTATAACTGAGTACCAATATAAAAATAAAATTGCCAATACCTTTAATGATATCAAAAAATATCTATATAGATACTGTATCGATAACTCATATTATATATATATATATATATATATATATATATATATATATATATATATATATATATATATATATATATATATATATATATATATATATATATATATATATATATATATATATATATATATATATATATATATATATATATATATATATATATATATATATATATATATATATATATATATATATATATATATATATATATATATATATATATATATATATATATATATATATATATATATATATATATATATATATATATATATATAATAATTTTAGACGTTATTTTCTTTTATATTTAAATATAATTAATAATTAATTTATATTTTTATTTTAGGTAATGCTGGATACATGATTACAGAAGCGTTTTAGGTTTCAATTAATTATTGGTGCCTTTTTATGCAAATATTTTATTTTTTCTATTTCCGGGATCAATTCGAAATGCTGTTTTGAGATATGCGCAACTTTTGTGATAATACATAGAATTCCATGTTGATTCTAGTCATTGTTTTTATTTATAAGAAATATGTTGTTGATTTTATATTATATATAATCTTTATTAAATAAATTCCTTTTTATATTGAATTGTTTTATATTTTTCTTTATTATTTCGTTAATATATTTGAAATCACAATATTGTAATAAGTATTTCTTTTTTTGAGGGAAATATCATTACAAATGAGAATTCAAAGGATGAATGCATTGAAATTCTTTCAGATATTTGGAGTATTGTCTTATTTACTTTCAAATAATTCCTGCACGTTGTACGTTTCCTGCTAAAATGGGGGGAAATGCTTGACTCCGCACAAAGTATTTATTTATTTATTTATTTTTTTTTTTTTTTTGCTTTAATGGTTCTCCGAATTGTGAAATAATATCTTTTCTTTCTGTTGTTTTCTCGTTTCTGGAAACCGATGGTAAAATCTTTATCAAGGACAAATTATTGAGGCATCACGAAGAAATGTTGTAGAGTGAATAGAATAAAAAGCTTTAGGGTTGAAATGTGTTGGCATTCAGCAATCTACCACAAAAAAAAAATTTTTTTTCAAGATTATTTTTTTAATTATCGATTCACTTACATTTAATATGATATTAAAGGCTATAAACGTCTCTATTTACTTATTTTCTAATTATAGAAATTAATATTTTATTTTTCTTCAAAATTTAAGTGCTGAGAATTCGAACGCTAAAAATATTTTTTTTAATTTTAATATTTATCTTAAAATAATAATAAAAATGAAATAATAGCACAGAACCATATAATATTTTTAAAAATAATAGTAGTTCACTTGTTTTCTTTAAAATTTAAATACAGTGAATAGGTTCTATCAGTCGCATTTTAGTCATTTTTTATAAAAAAAAAATTTAAAGTAGCTTGTACTTTTTAAAACGATAGTAATTTAATTAGCTTAATTATGCTAATTAACTAATTATATTTACTTATTTACTAGATTTAGTTATTAATTATTACTTAGGCGAATAAGCTTACAAGTTAAAAAAAAAAACTTGTAACAAAAGACTCAATAAAAAAAATATCAAAATCATGATTTTTTTAATTTGATTTTTGTTAAAAAAAAAAAAAAAATCTCCAACCCTGGTTTATAGAAACTGAAGTAAAAGTAATTATAGAAGGAAGCGTCCCTTCACAGAATATCACCGAGACAGTCTGACTTTAATCAAGGTTTGCTATGTTAGTTGAAGTGTAAGTCTCCATGCCAGAGAGAACCACTTCTGTTATGCGCATTGTGTACTCTAGGGACACCTCCAGTTGAAGCAGTAATCATTTCAAGAGAATCAGAGAAGTTTAACCCGTATACCGAAATGTCAAAAACGTTTCCACACACTACCGGATTGATCTTTCCTGCTGAAGAGATAATAAGGTAATCGGATGAACCCAGATGTGAATAGACTTTAACAGTATATAAGAGAAGGGATCGAAGTTAAAAGAAGTCTATAATATTGGATTCATATCCAAGGCGATCGTAAATACGTGAAGGGAGCTGCATCATCTGCTCAAAGTAATTTTGATAGAGAAATGGAAGGCAAGGTCACCAGCTGTATCTTGAGAACTAGAAGAAAGTCATTGGCAGTCGTGAATATTAAAATTTCCCAAAACGATGACTTGAAAGGAAAGAGAAAAAGAGAGAATGTTCTCGGTTTGGAGTTTAAATAGTCGAAGAATTTAGGATAGCTTGTATAGTTAGAAAATAAATACTCGTAAATAGTTCAAATGAATTTAGTTATAGATTGGCGAGTACATCCACCTCAAAGTGGAAGATTCAGAAGACTCCACATTAGATAAACCACAAACTATATCGTTGCGCACATAAGCATAACAACCGCCTTCGTCTTAAAATTGAGGATAGGGACAGTAAGAAGGAACAGAAAAGGGCTTGTTGTAAGAGCACTCTAGCACCTACGTACATTCATTTTGATCAAGAACAAAAGGTGAAGCCTAGAAGAAAAGAGTTGATGTTCGGCAAAGTGGAAGTTAGAATAAAGAGCACGAATGAAATAGGAATTAATGAAAAAATAGAAGACAGTGTACCAGTTAAGCCGGTGCCCAAGTCTTTGTGGCAACAGTTCTATCATCGGAACCTAACAGCGATGAGGGGATGAGGGATGTATGAGAGGTTGATGACGGGTATTGTTTAAATGTCTCTTGTCCGAGGCAGAATTTTGCTTCCCTATTTAAATGTTTAAAAAGGGGAGAGAAAATGAATATGTGCTTCCAGCATATGATCTTTGTAATTGCATTGCTGGAAAAATTGAGAAAAAAAAAAAAAAAAAAAAGGAATATGTGCTTGCAAGTCTGTGGGGAACATGTGAAGTATGTTTTGTGAGGTACTCTACCGTAAGGTCGAGGGTACGCAAGAAATACTCTCTGAAAAGGTGATACACAAAGCAAAGCAGAGGATAGCACCAAATCATATATATAATAATATATATATATATATATATATATATATATATATATATATATATATATATATATATATATTATATATATATATATATATATATATATATATATATATATATATATATATATATATATATATATATATATATATATATATATATATATATATATATATATATATATATATATATATATATATATATATATATATATATATATATATATATATATATATATATATATATATATATATATATATATATATATATATATATATATATATATATATATATATGTGTGTGTGTGTGCATTCGTATTTATTCATCGCATTGCATTGTATATTTTAAATATGTGAATAAATAAACATGGTTGCATGTCAAATTTTCTTTATACTCTTGTAAAAAAAAAAAAAAAAAAGGTTTTAAGAGGCACAAGTTTATATAAAAAATAAGAGTAAATCTTACCAAACAAAAAGCAAAAATTATTATTGAATCATGAAATATTACTTAAGATGTTTTCTTTTGTTCAAAAATTATTTATAAACATGCGCAAAAGAGAGAAAAAAATAACTCTCTCTCTCTCTCTCTCTCTCTCTCTCTCTCTCTCTCTCTCTCTTTTTTTTTTTCTCTCTCTCTCTCTCTCTCTCTCTCTCTCTCTCTCTCTCTCTCTCTCTCTTTTTTTTTTTTTTTTTTTTTTTTCTTCAGAAAGCGTCAATATATAATATTTTGTGCAGTTCATGTTTTGAAATTTCCAAACAAAATGGTCGCTTTAATGTTGTCAATATCGAGATATCGAGAGACCAGATATCTTTTTAACAAAAGCCTTCCTAAACTAATTATATAATTATCTTATATATTTTTCACAATCAAAAGAATAAATTAAATTGCTAAAAAATAGCATGTTAAAACTAGTAAATCAAAACTTTGTGGGATCCCAATCCGTTACAAGATCCTTCTTGAATCTTGCTTTAATATCAAGTCAACTATACGAAAAATCATGATCATAAAACTTTTCAAGCTTCACATTATAATATCAATAAAAAGCAATGGTTATTTTGCATACTTCAACTAAATTTGTAAATACACTTATAAAACTTTCGTAAGGAAAGGAAAAAAATACAAAACCTATCATTATAGAAATGTAAATATTAGTATTTGTTTTATAACTGAATTAACTTTGATTTTTGAATATTTTATCAGAGGTAATATGAATCTAGTGAAAGACGATTAAGCATTATAAACTCATAAAAACGGAAGTAATATGTTTGTTTATTAATTCAAAAAATAATTTTAATTTATATTTACGGTATATTTATTTTAATGATGACATCCGCATCCGCGGAGCATCCTCATCAAAATTAACATCCTCATCCGCATCCGAATCCGTACTTTCGAAAATTCAGCATCCGCATCCACAACCGCATCCGCATCCGCATCCGCATCCGCAAATGAGAAAATATGACATGCGATCCATATATATTATATATATATATATATATATATATATATATATATATATATATATATATATATATATATATATATATATATATATATATATATATATATATATATATATATATATATATATATATATATATATATATATATATATATATATATATATATATATATATATATATATATTAGCCACCCAGATTTGAGGGCAGTACTCCATACAAAGGCCGAGGAATCACTTGTATAATTGGAGTAAATGCGAAGAAGTTAAAAAATCTCAGAGTCTAAACAGAACTCCCAATTTCTTTGAGGCAGCCCTGGCAACTATTATGAATATGTAGTTTCCAAGACATTTTTTTTGTTTATGTGAAAGCCAGGGATGTTTATTCTGTCAACAGGAGAGACGAAAAAGTTAGGTGTCTTTGAGAGGGAGATTTTAAGAAGTTGAGTTTTTAAAGAGTTGAATTTCACAAGGTTGAGACGACCAAACTGGGAAACTGTATCCAGATCAGCAAGAATGTAATCGGAAAGATGAAGACGTGTGACAACATTAGATGCAAAAGAGGAAGCAGATTTGAAATGAGTAGAAGAATGAAGGGTCGAGTCATCGGCACATGAATGGGTTGGGTTAGATGAGCAACTGAGAACATTAATGAAAAGTAGGAATAGAATAGGGAACAAGACAGAACCCTGAGGAACACCATTATTGATTGAAAATGAAGAAGAAGTCGTCCCATCAACAACAGTCGAAATGGAACGATTAGAAAGAAAGCTAGACATAAGTAAGCAAAGAAAAAGAGGAAGTCCAAAGGAGGGAAGTTTGGAAAGCAGTGACACATGCCATTACAGGTCAAATCCCTTAGATATGTCAAGCGTCAACAAACACACGTCTTTTCATGGTCCCTAAGGGCAGAAGACCATAAATCTGTCAGATTGGAAAGTATATAACCAGTAGACCTCGAACGTTGATATATATATATATATATATATATATATATATATATATATATATATATATATATATATATATATATATATATATATATATATATATATATATATATATATATATATATATATATATATATATATATATATATATATGATGAAGCATTATTGAAAACCAATATTAGCACAAAGAATGTTTGCGTGTTCATTTATTTTTTGCTCATGTACCTAATATGATAATAATAACAATAAGGAGGTTTAGTATTCTACAGTATCATGTAATTATGATAAAATATGAACATTACACACGCACAGGCATATATATATATATATATATATATATATATATATATATATATATATATATATATATATATATATATATATATATATATATATATATATATATATATATATATATATATATATATATATATATATATATATATATATATATAAATGACAGTTTACCACCACTCATGGACCAAGCCCTTTTCCAGGAGGGGGCAGAAATATAAAATAAAAGAGTACCCACCCAATCCCAGCCTAATGCAAATCTCTCAAGAGAATGCAGACGATGGCCTTAAAGAGAGGAAGATTTAATGCAGCAGGAAAAACGAATGATATCAGAGAGTTCCACATAACAAAAGTGGCTGGAAAGAAGGAGACACCACAACGGACAAGTCTGGGTTTAATATATTCACAGAAAATTCATGCGAAAGCATGGCATCCCTTGTGCTACGGGGGCGACGCAATGGTGGTGAAATGCGAGAGGTCAGTTCTCTCGAGCAACTCCGTTGTAGTACCTATAGAAAAGAAATAGTGAACCAACGTCACGTTGCAAAGGCAGGGGGTCAAGTGAGCTTCAAAGCAGCGGACAGTTTATTAATCTTTTTGCTTTAGCCTTACCCGACTTTCCAATCTCTTTCGACGACTCTCCCGTCTTACCTGTAAACAAAATTAACATTCTTGGCCTGAATATAAACAATAAACTTTCTTGGAAACATAGTGGTTGATATGGCGGTATCAAAAAAGCTGGGAATACTGTTCAGATTGTAGTATTTTTTTTACTTCCGAACAGTTGCTCCAATTATATAAGTGTCTTATTCGCTCTTGTATGGAGTACTATACTCACATTTGGGGGGAAGAGGGGCTCCGGTTCCACCTTTTTTTTTTTTTTTTTTTTTTTTTTTTTTTTGAAGGTGTTTTTGAGAGGGAGATGTGAAGATATTGGGTTTTTAAAGAGTTGAATTTCACAAGGTTGAGGCGACAATATCTGCAAATCCCATTCAGATTATCAAAAATGGAATCAAAAAGTTGAAGACCAGAAGCAACTCTAGAAGCAAAGGAGGGAGAAGATTTGAAATGAGTAGAGGAAACTAGTAGGAATTGTATCGAAAGATTTCCTATACAAGTTTAATGTAGGACTCCAGAATCTAGTTGAACTTAATCTCGAATTAAAAATGAAGGATTTTGGAGTTGAGGGAATTAAAAGGATCTTAAGTTGTGAATGTAATGAAAGAATGAAAAATGCAAACTCCACATTTCGAATACAACGATTAAGACTATACAAATACAGAAGAAAAGGAAGAAGTTAAAAACAAGAAAATACTAGGAAACCCGGAAAAGATCAAGCACTAGAATTATGAAACGAACGACGGTTCCCAAAATGCACAATCTTCCGAATATTAATAAAATAGAAAGTTAATTTAAGAAATTCTCCGGAATTTCTTCTTAAGGGGAGACGTATGTAACAATGGAAGATACGCCATTGTTACGTTTTTGAACTTCGCACCCATTTAATAGTAATTGACGAATGAAAATTATAAAATTAATAATTCAACAGTTTTGAATGCAGTGTGAACATATTAAGATCAGTTCGTTTAATAATAGAAAGTAAGAAGAACAAGAATACTTCATAGATAATTCACGCGACACGTAAATTATAATAGTATCCTAGTTAAAGAAGTGAGATACTTAAGCGTGTCACCTTAATTAATCGGTGTCATTTTCACATGATCGTAATCTAAGAGAGAGAACCCAGCAAAAGGGTTAAGATAATAAAGTATTAGGAGAAGTCAAATACCTCCTGAAGAATTATAAAGAGATAGGAGAAGTTAAATACCTCCTGAAAGATTAAGGGAGAAGTAGAATTCCTCCTAGAATAATAAATTGGAGAAGTAAAATTCCTCCGGAGAATAATAATAGGAGAAGTTGAATGCCTCCTGGGAAAAGTGATAGGAGAAGTAGAATACTTCCTGAAGAAATTGAATAAATTGGAGAAGTAGAAACCCTCCAAAGGAATATAATAGGAGAAGTTGAATTCCTCTTGAGTGAGAAAAGTAAATATATAAGAGAAGTAGGATTCCTCTTGAAACAAAGTATTTGGATAAGCGAAGCACGAGGCTTCTTTTAAGAAGATAAATATATTAAAGAGTTATTAATTCCTGTTATTGAAGATATTTTCTTTAAATCGATTAAAAGGAATATTATTTTATTGAATATTTGTTAATTACCCCTAGACAGATTTAATAGATTTAACGAACTCCGGGCTCACAAGACAGACGTTAGTCCACCCCGGATTACGTCTTGTGACATATATATATATATATATATATATATATATATATATATATATATATATATATATATATATATATATATATATATATATATATATATATATATATATATATATATATATATATATATATATATATATATATAGGTAAAGGTGTAGATTGTTTCTGACTTTCGATTGTCAGAAAATATTCGATAATCGAAAATATCGAAGAGGCCTAACCTAAACAAGAACGTTGGCGAGAATTAGAGGCTATTACACCAGACATACACACAATTATTATTACTTATTTTTGTAGCAGAACCTAATTCGACTTATCATAACCTGAACTACCGAAGTTGCCGTAAAAGAGGCCTAACCTACACAAGAAGTTGCCGTAAAAGAGGCCTAACCTACACAAGAACGTTGGCACGACATACTAGCCGAGGACCGTATTACATCACAAATATATATATATATATATATATATATATATATATATATATATATATATATATATATATATATATATATATATATATATATATATATATATATTATTGGAAAATCCTTATATTTTAGATTTAATTAAATATTTTATGATTTAAATATAAAGCCATTTTTTGGTTTACATATTTGCTTCTTAGTGAAATACAAAATCTCTGGTTAAAATTTGAGATGACAAAATTTCCCTAAAACTAGATTCCCATTAGGAATGGCAACAATAAGCTTTGTTAGGCGATTTTTGAACACGATAGGCTTGTTTGCTCTTATAACTTCAGAACTCGTTAGAAAACAAAATTGAAATGTAAGAGTTCTTTAATTAATAATCATATTAACCTCATCGACAAGATCTTCCAGAGAACGTAATGTATTTAACAATTAAGTGACCTTTCTTTGAATAATAATTGTTTATTTGGATATTAGGACTTTGAATTTGGGCTCTGATTACTATATTGGAACTAAGACATTGACAGTCTTACTCTTTATTTGATTTGCATTGTTTGATCTTAACTTTTAGCTAAGAGTAGGCTTGTCAGGCATTCTATAGGGTTTTAAAATTTGACTATAATACTTGACTAACATTTTTAAAAGTTCTAAGTTGTAACTGGAGTTGGGATTTAATGTCCTGATGTTTGAATGGCAATTGTGCTGTTAAGAGAGGTTCCGTTTGCTTTTTAAATTACTTACTTAAAATTAAATAAAGTCTTTAACGTTTAAAGGCACTTCTCCTTAAAAAACCTTTTATGGAAAACTACTAAAAGTTATACTTAAAAATTTGGCTAGAAGATCATATTAATATTTGGTGAGTAGATTTAGATTTTATTGTTTATAATTATTATTTCCTTTAGGCTAATATATCTAAATTTGGTTTTGTTACTTTAATAAAACCTTTAGGACAGACAGGCACATTACTGTCTTATTCTCTGCGATTTCTATTTACAAGCAAATCGCAACATATATATATATATATATATATATATATATATATATATATATATATATATATATATATATATATATATATATATATATATATATATATATATATATATATATATATATATATATATATATATATATATATATATATATATATATATATATATATATATATATATATATATATATATATATATATAACAAATTACACTTATATCTTGAAGATTCAATATTTAAAGAACAACAACAACAATGACAGTTTGTTGTAAAGAAATTATAGGTATAAAAAAAAATTATAGGTATAAAAAGTATCGATTAAAATAAAATATCGACATAAAAAAATATCGATATAAAAATATCGAAAGTCATATATATATATATATATATATATATATATATATATATATATATATATATATTATATATATATATATATATATATATATATATATATATATATATATATATATATATATATATATATATATATTTGACAAATTTGACATCCGCATCCGCATCCGCATCCACAAATTAGGAAAAATGACATCCGATCCATCACTAATATATATATATATATATATATATATATATATATATATATATATATATATATATATATATATATATATATATATATATATATATATATATATATATATATATATATATATATATATTAGTGATGGATCGGATGTCATTTTCCTAATTTGTGGATTTGCGGATGCGGATGCGGATGTCAAATTTTGGAGAAGTGCGGATGCGGATGCGGATGTTGAATTTTAGAAAGTTCGGATGCGGATGCGGATATCGAATTTTCGGAAATTAGGATGCGGATGCGGATGTTAATTTTGATGAGGATGCGGATGCGGATTTTAATTTTGATGAGGATGCGGATGCGGATGCGGATGTTAATTTTGATGAATATGCGAATGCGTATGCCATCACTATATATATATATATATATATATATATATATATATATATATATATATATATATATATATATATATATATATATATATATATATATATATATATATATATATATATATATATGTATATATATATATATATATATATTTCATTATCACCTATCCCACTTTCGTGGGGTGGTGCCCGCCACAGTTTCCTTACAAACATACCTATTCTTACCTTTCAACCCCTTTACCACCGCCCTCCATCT
>SEYY01001076.1:326423-328122 GCA_009176605.1 Armadillidium nasatum | reverse complement strand
TTATTTATTTATTTTAAATTGTATTCATTAACATGTTAAATTATACTATTAAGATCCATTATTATATTGTAAATTATTGTAAACAATATAATAAAATATACAAGGTAAATAGTGAATAAAAAATATTCGAAAATAATTAAGCTTTTATTAATTCTGTAAGCCTATTTTAATTCTTTATTCCTCAAGTGTAAAAATTAAAAGCATATTTCTAGTTATTGTTGCATTTTACAAATTACTGAAAGTTTCAAAATTTTTGTCTTCTCAGGGCGAAAGATTTTTCCTGTGAAGCTGAAGATTTTTTCCACAGGAACAGAAGTTGCTGGAATTGGAATAGTCAAATATTTCTTTGACAGCTTTCCCCAATGTTGGAAACACCTTTTCATGATTTGTTTTCAATAAATTTGTATATCTCTGTCTTCAGAAATACAAGGTTGACTGAAATATTTCTGCATTTCAATATTAATGTGCTCCTCTATTTAGGTATGCGTCTGTCTAGCTTTTTTGAGTTGAGGGAGACATAAAGCTGAAGAATTTCCTCTTTAGTTGGAAGGGTTTTCAGAACTTCTTCCCAGGTTAAATCCTCTGATAATGCAATAATGATTTTAGAAGCTTTTGAAACTTTAAAATTGAACTGTGCTGTCCCTAATACGGAAGTCTTTCTGTTATCTTATCTCCTTTTCAGAGCACCAGTCAAGCTTAAACGTATTGTCTATTATATTTGTGGAATTGATGCATTTTTTATATTTTCTTCCAAATGAGGGAGCTTTTGTGTGGAATTTATAATCCGAAAAACTGCGCATTTACATTTTGACAGCACCTGTCTGAGAATTTTTTTTTTTTTTTAATTAAAAGTACACATCCCACGGGCATTGCCCTATTTTAGGAGAGGAACCTGTTTAAGATGAAACTGAGTTTCTTAAAAATCAATTGTATCCTCAAATGATTCAAAAATTTATTGCCTATCATTAAGAATATTTCAGTTATATGTCCCATCTACGATCTGTAAATAATACTCCTGTAAAGGCAAATTTTTTTCAGCCTCCTTTTTCATCTACTTCCATCCTAAATAATTCTTGCATCTCTCCTTTGAATTATCCTCTCAGGTGTCCCATGTCTCTACCTGTGATTATAATTGATCGGGGAGGATCCTGAGATCCTCTCCTTATTACGAAGGAGTATAGATCTGAACTGTCACTGTTCTCATTCAACTCAACTCTCTATGCATCAATAACAATAGTTTTCCTCAATTCTTGAAGCATGTATTTGCTGAGCCAATTTCAAAGAGGAGTAGCCACTCTGATCCTTCTAACCATCATCCTATATTTTTCACTTGTCTTGTCTTATATCTATGAAACTCTCCTCTATTCTCACTTCCTGGATTTAGAATCTCATTCCCTTTTTCTGATTGGTATGGCTTTCGGCGATTGAGGTCAATTGGTTGCATACATTTTTATCCTCTGATTTATGGTATTATGCATTAGGGACTATGGGGAGCCTTGAGTGGTGGCGCTTGAAGATATCCAAAGATACTGACAAAGTTTGGTGAAAGTCATTACTCTCGAAACTCCCTTTGATTATTCATGTCTAGTTTTCTCTCAGATCATTCCATATCAGCCCTTGTTGATGAAGTGACCTCTTTTTCCTTGTAGTGTTCTTCGGTGTCCTTTTATAACCTTATTCTTACTTTTCATCTCAGCTA